>CAJNDS010002845.1:0-247112 GCA_905221605.1 Symbiodinium natans
TTTTAAGCCGCGCAAGCTTGCTTCAAAGCATATGAAACTTTTTTTTTTTGAAACCCATCAAGCGTCTCGGCTCTCAGCGTTTCGTATTGCGGGCCCCCACTAGCTGACCGTAGTGCCCCTTCGGTGATTTCTGTACTCTTCTCACCATTAGAAGCCATTCTGCCTGTTACTCAGATTCGCGTTGTGGCTTTGGAACTGGTTGCAGACTGCTTGCTGAAAAGTCAAGACACTATTGACATTGACAGTGCCTTGGACCTCGCAGGGCAGCTGTGGAATCAGGATACTGCAGACGAACTTGTGCCAGCGATCCTTGAGGTTCTACCGAGAGAACAGGGACTTCAGCTGGTGGCCATCATTTCTGTCAGGTTCCCGTTGTTGTGTGTAGCACTTGAGCAACAACTTGCAAAGACTCTTATCAGCCTGATCTCAGACAAACCATGAATCTCGCTCTGCACTTGATATTCACAGTCATCCTTTGCCGCAGATGCATCCCCGCCTACGACAGTGCCATGAGGCGCACTGGTCGGCCAGATCCCACTGTGTGCAGTCAACGGCCTCTAGGGGAGCCAGCTCCAAAGCCAGCGCACGAAATAAGAGAGGACCCCCAGCCCCAACCCCCCCCCCAAACCAACAGAAGCTTCCATCTTTGCCCCCCTCATTGCAGCTCCCATCACCACCGCTCGCTAGTTCCTCTTCAAATGACAGAATCCATGGAGTGCCGAGGAGCGCGCAAGGGCTCCTGGACTGGAGCGAATCAGAGACTCCGCACATGAGACCAACATGCTCCCAGCGGACAGGACCGACAGTCCCACAATCGGCCCCAGCCCGGGGGAAGCCGATGGCCCAGGTCAATCCTCCAGCCCTGCACAAGGACCGGGCACCGACGACTCACTCTCGACAGACTCAGAGCCGCCACCACAACCTAAGGGTCGCAAGGTGGGCATATCGAGCAATGCTGTGGCATACGCAATTTCCACAGGTTCATGTGCGGGCCTTATCACCAGACTCCTCGGAGACATTCGAAGTCTACCTCCTAGGAAGAGGCGAAAGAAGGCTGCAGAACTTCTCGCTAAGTGTGAGACCTTGCAGGCCGAAACTGATGCTTGTTAGAGGCACCTACCGAAGGCCTTCCTTGACTCTTCGAGGGCCTCACCGTAGACACATGTGGAATATGTGCCCTGTCGCAGTTAGCTATGCTCGGCACGGAACGCCAGCCCTGATACCCAATCAAATCCTCAACATGCTCGCATCCCAGGTGCAGTGTACCCGAAGTGGGAAACTCGGTGTAGCAAGATGCATAGCCCTGCACCCGAATGTACTCCCATTGCCTGACACTCGCAGATGTCATACCCGCCCCAAACCCGGACTATATGCCCAGGTCACTCCTAACCGAAGAGCTGCGGGTGCCGTATTCGGCCCTACACAAAGCACCTGTGGGAGGACCTCGGGGTTTCTAAGTGCGAGAATGGAGATCCGTGTTGTAGAGTGGTTGCCGGGCTGCAGGAACATGATGCACGCCACGTCTGATTGCATCAGCATATACATGTGTGGTATCTTTGCCGATAGCATGTCAGATCAAAAGTGGCATCGATATCCCCGAGCTCGGGTCAGGCCCGACGGCACTAGGAGGCGCACCCGCAATGAACTGGCTGCCCGCAGTGCTCGCCGCAATGCCCCTGGCAATCAAAGGGAAAGAGCCGACACTGCGGCCCCCCGTGCTCAGGAGATGAATCAGCAGCCCTGGCGACAAGCGGCCGATCGCGAGAGCCGACAGCCACACTGGCAGAATGCGCGGGGAGCCGACGCTCGGCCCCGGGATCAACATCAGGACTGGGACGAAGATGATGAGGACTACCAGTTTGACACCAGTGACCGGCGCGAAGTGCATGCGACGGAAGACGAAGAGGGCTACCTCAAGATCTGGTGGCAGGGAGAATGGTGGTTCCGGCAGAAACCGCCAGACCCACCGGCATCGCCAAAGAAGAGACAGCAGGCTAGCAGCTCGAGCGAGCAAAGGAGGCCTACCATAGAGGGAGCCGTTCCCCCGGCCCTACCCAGCATGTCTCCGAGGGCCTCAAGCAGTTCGTCCCCCCTGCCCGAGACAGTGTGCCTCCACAATCCTTGAGAGCCGTGCGTGAGAAGTGGAACCTGCTGGCCATCATCGAAGATGACATCAATGTCCTGCGCAAAAAGAAGGTCGCCCTCATGTTCAAAACTTTCTTCGAAATGGGGCACTTCGTCAAGCATCATGACGACTTCCACCACTCGGAGTCCCTGAAGATCATCCCGGCCGCAGGCAACTGGAACCTTGCGTTTGCCATGTGCCTGATTTCCAGAGACAAGCTCCACTACGCGAACCACTCCACCTTCGGCACAGCTGTGGAATGCTGGTTATGGAGCCTGTCCAAAGATGCGGACTTCGAGCCCATCCTCACCCAGTTCGCCGGCATGCTGCACAGCGTCATCGCACTGTTTGAGGGAGTCCCCATGTCGCTGCATGAACAAATCCATTGGTTCGATAGTCATCAAGACCTGGCAATCAAATTCGACTACTACTTCCCCACCGAGCAACTGAAGGATGATGAGCAAATTGTCCGTGTGGCAATTCAGGACCAAACCAGCCAGGACAGCAGAGATGATGACATGCCGGACAGGACCTCCGAGCACATGGGAAACACGGCTCCTGCAACCAGGACTGCCGAGCTGGCTTCGTCTGATGCCTATGTGGAGATGGAGGTTGACTACCCAACGGGGCAAACGCCACCAAATCAATCTGGCAGCATCCCCCACTCCCCGCGCAGGGTCGAGAGATATAACATCTACACGGAGACGACCTACGCCAGCAGTGATGGCACCTCTCTGCCCACGCCAGCACGCGATTCGGCCCCCCTTGGGGAGCCGACGAAGCTCTACTGGAAACTGGATCAGTCTCTCTGCTTGACGTTCGACGAGGCAGGGTGGACCAAGGTGTCAGACCTTTTACGTACCTCCATCATGAAGGAGAAGGGGGCAACCCTCAACTACATCCGCTCGGTGGTCTACTGGAACGACAAGCAACGCTTCGCGCTCGAATGGCGCGGTGCCGATCTCTACATCAGGGCGGTTCAAGGTCACTCCAAGAAAGGAATACGTGATGAAGCGGTCATGCGGCCCCTTGGGGATGCCGAGTTGCCGGAGCACGTCCTCCATGCAACCAACTGGGACTTCTACGGCTCGATCTTGGCGAAGGGCATCATCACGGGAGGCCTCTCCCAGTCCCGGACACACATTCATTGCGTGTCAGTAGACAAAAGTGAATATCGGAATTACCCCGCGCATTGTGACATCGCAATCATACTCTCCCCGAAAGAATCGGGGGCCGTCTGGTTCCGTTCAATGAACGGCTACTATTTAACCCGGGGTGCCGATGGCAAGCTGGCCCCGCATTGTATAAAGGCCGTCAGGATCCTGGCATCGGGAGAAGAAGTTTTTGGCTCAGAGGGGCCACCGGCTGCTGACCTCGTCATGCAGGCCATCGTTCGGTCTCACTCTTTCCGGTCCTCCAGGGGAAGCCGATCTTCGGCCCCCAATGACCGTGACCACGACCGCACTGCAGCTCAGAGAGCATACACGGGGGTTGTTTTGCATCATCACATCCGTTGCACCGTCTCCTCTACCCAATGCATACACACCAACCCCTCGCCTCTGCTGCAGGACTATGATCGACGAGATGTCCCAGGTCCCGAGAGTCAGTACGCTAGGTTAAGATGGGGACACATCCTTCTGCTGGGAGTGTTTTTGGTCGGTGGGAAAGGTTATGCAGGCAGGCTTCTTTCGCTGCAAAGAGATAGACTAACTAAATGGCTCTGCACCAGGAGAATCAGAGGTTGCTACAGAAGGAGACCCTACATCCTCAGCACACATGCCACGTGCACTACTAACCTATCTACAACACAGATGGGTGAGCCCGCCAGACGCACATCACCGAGCCGCGCTGGTCCCAAGTCCAGCGGCTGGGCCCCAAGCTTTCGAAGTCTCTTCTGGATGTGGATCCTTATCCTTTGTGGAAGCTTCGTGACAGCAAATGGGGGTCGAGCAGACGTGAGGGTTACCACGGGTTCCAGTACCGTGGTGGGAGCCACACAACATCGGCCCCAACAGTCCAATAGAATGGGCGAAGACACTGGCCAGGCAATACGTAATCACCACAACAGCATCGGGTGGATCGCCAAGAGATCGCTGCGACGAGCTCGCGCACGAGCCTATGCCACAGGCGGCACTCACTATAAGGGCACATGGTACACTAGGGAAACACTGACAAAAACCACAGGGGGCATACACCAGCTGGGGCCGAATGACCGGCCGGCTAAACCCACAAAGCATCCCAAATCTGACAAAGCATCTCACCTTAGATGTCTCACCTGGAACATGAGCGGGGGGTCGCAGGCGGCCTGGCAAGAACTCATGTCATGGTTAAGTGAGAAACCAGATGACTTTGACATTGTGTTCGTGCAGGAAACACACTGGAAACAGGAGGGGTGCCGCACCTTCTCGTCCGGCCCCTGGTTCGTCGTCTCCTCAGGGGCTACAGGCAAAGACAAATGCTCAGGAGTTGCCACTCTGATCCATCAGAATATCTGCAAGCAAGATAATGTTAGCTACAGGGTTATTAGGCAAGGCAGAGTACTCTCGGTTCGACTACATCACCAACAGAACGGCTCCGATCTTCTGAATGTCTACCAGTATGTGTGGAGGACAAACATTGACAAAGCCGAGAACCTGAAAGCTCGGGCCTCAATCTGGGATGCGATACGGTCTAGCATCATGAAGAGTCCACAAAGGAACGACTTGATTATTGCGGGAGACTTCAACTGCTCCATCAAAACCTCGAGGGGATTGATAGGTAGTGCCGTGGTTGCCAAAGTAGAGGGATCGCCTGACGAAGATGACTTTCTCGGAATACTCCAGGACTTCGGCCTCACTCTCCTCAATACGTGGAACTGCACTCCGGCACATACGTGCGTGCACCAAGGCACCAAAACACAATTGGATTTCGTTGCGTGTAGGGTCCAGCACGCAACTCGCACTGCTAGACACAGCAGACCCATGCATCAAGTCGCCCTCGGAAAATGGAAGGCCAATCACCACATCCCAGTGCAGGCTCACATCCGTAGAGTCGCGCCATGTCGCCTCCCGAACCCAGTCAAACCTTCGATGGCGTCGAGGCAATGCATCCAAGAATCCATTGCACTGGCAGATGACCGGGCTAAGAAGTTAAAGCACCTCATCGACGCGGACATTCAGAAGCTGGACCCTGACTTGCATCTTCACAGCTTCACGCGGCAGGTGGATGAGATCGTGAAAGAACACATGCAAACCGTCTACCCTCCAGAACCTGCAGTTGACAACCGCGTTTCGCAAAATCCGCAGTTTAAGCACACCGCGAAAGAAATGTGGGCTAAGTACAAGGAATGGAAATCCACCAAAGCGAACAGCTTAATCGAAACTCTCCGGAAATGGAAAAAGTACACTGAGTTTCGCGTGGCCTCTAAAGCGATGAAACAAACTGCCAAGAAAATTAAACGTGAAAAGCTGCAGGCTGTCGCCGAGGACCTACAAGCAGCTGCCGCTAAGGGCGATCAAAGGAAAGTGTGGATGAGCGCTAGAAAATTAGCTCCCTGGAAACCCTTCGCGCGCACACACATCCGCAGCGAAACGGGAGAAATCCTCACTCCCAAAGAACAACTGGCTGAGCTCATTAAGCACAGCAGAAACAAGTTTTGTCAGGGAGAAGACTATTTGCCCAATCACCGAGTCACTGAACCCATTCTTGTTCAGGCCAAAGACCTCGTTTGGGCCCTAGGAAAACTACCTTTTCGCAAAGGGGTGCCGAAGATGTCGGCCCCGGCAGCAGTTTGGAGATTGTGCCGTGACCAGGTAGCCAAAACGCTGGAACCCATCCTGATGCGATCCTGGGGGGAGGATTCCCTCTGCGTCATCCCACACGTGTGGAAAGACACATACCTCGTATGGTTGCCTAAACCACAGAAAGACCCCAGCCGCCCGTCCGGGCTTCGTCCCATAGGACTCTCCCACCCTCTCTCGAAATCGGTATGTGCTCTGCTGAGAGAACACATCCGACCACTTCTTGAGGAAGCGCTGGTCACTCGACCGCAATTTGCATATACTGCCGGCAGAGGGGTTCTAGACGCCTTACTGAGAGTGCACAACCACCTGAGAGAGGCACGTGCGTATGCGACCCTGAGCAAACAAAGCATATATGACCTTCATGCCGGAGCTACCCAGGTTAAATGCGCAGGAGGCATATGCTTCTCCCTTGACCTTGAGGGGGCGTTCGACAATGTACCTCGCACTGCCCTTGCCACTAGCCTGAGACGACTAGGGGTCTCCGAAACGCTGGTGCAACTACTTATGCAGTTCCATTTTGAGGCAAGGTATCACTGCTCAGTTGGCGTTCATGAGGACCACGTCACGACCACACGAGGCATCAAACAAGGCTGTACGGTCGCGCCGTATTTGTTTGTGGCACACACAATTGCTATCATTGACACACTAGCGGAGCGCCTAGGCTGGGACTGGGTAACGCAGCTGTTCACTTTTTACGCCGACGACGCCTTAGCCGCATGGACGTTAAAAAGCGCCGAAGACCTTCAGGGTGCCATTTGCGGCATCCAAAAAGTCGTGCAAACCTTTAACGACCACGGTATGACTCTCAGCGCAACCAAATCGGTCGTGCTGTGTCACGCCAAGGGAGCAGATGCCATTAGGATTTTGCAGAAACTTAAAGTCTTCAAGGACAAACTCCCACACCTTGCCTTCATGCAACACGGCGAGCAGATTCTGATCCCTCTCAGGAAAACACATCAGTACCTAGGTACCGTCATTTCCTATAGAGACGCCCAGGAGAAAACTGTTCAGCTACGTATGCGTAAGGCGAGGGGTCAATATAGCCAGCTTCGCAAAGCCATCAACTCCAGACGCGTAACGCACAACCGTCCCAGGTACCAAATCTGGAGAGCCGGGGTGTGGAGCTCAGCAGCGCACGGGCTACTGGCGGTGGGCGTTAGACCCACAGGACGTAAGCATCTTCGTGCAATGGCTGCCAGACAGATGCGGGCTATTGCCAAAAAGCCGGCGCATCTTACCCTAGTGACCAATGAACAGATCCAGAAGCATCTCAATGCTGAGGACCCCCTGCAGGCGCTCGCTAACCAAGGCCAGAGAATGCATGACGCACTTGAGACAGTTGCAGCAGAGTGCCCCAGCGACATTAGGGCCCTTCCACAGGTCCGGGCGCAGCTCGCGCTGGCTATCAACTCACTCCATTCGATGAATACAGGTGAGCAGCTTCCTGAAGATAAGGAGTCAGACCCTTATACCTGTCCGCATTGCAGTCAGCAATTTCGCACTATCACTAGCCTCCGACAGCATAAGGCATGGAAGCACCCAGAAGATAAGCCAGAACTGCTCAGTTTTGATCCGGCAAACCACGCACTGAAAGGTCTGCCCCAGTGTGCCTTCTGTAAATTCAAATACGGGGCATGGATTGGGCTTAAAGCACATATTGAAAAAGGATACTGCCCTGTTCTTTATCCGGAATGCAGTACTCAGGGAGCCGAGGTCGGCCCCGAAGCAGATACTAGCACCAATCCAAAAGCTCCAGAGGAGGCCACTGCAAATGAGCCGCCTCCCATAGCCCAAAAGCCGGTTCTTGATGTTGCTCGGAAACAAGGCTGGAAAAGTCTGCTAGATGCCGATGTTGTGTCGTCCCTCAAGCAACACTGCTGTGTTTGCAAGCGATGGATCGCCGATCCCACGGCTCTGAAGCGACACATAGTTAGGGCACACAAGGACGTGTGGGCAGTCACCGCCAACGGCAAACTTGAGGAGCGATGTGCACAGGTCAAGCCCCGACTCCTCCGAAATGGCACCTGCCCGTGGTGTGACAGGTCCTCCCCCTCCAGACATTACTTCCAATGCAATGTGATCTTCCAATGTGCCCTGATAGGACTACACTGTGAACATGACGACGGAAGTGGTGAGCGTCTTCGGCAACCTACTACCAGGGCTAGCGACGAACATGAGAGAGACCTCGAAGCAGCCGAGAGAAATGGACCGGGAGACCGAGAACGCACCGAACAAGCGACCCAAAGCGGCCCGGCGAGGACAGCGGGGAGGCCGGCGACAAATTGCAGACGAGAACCTGAACTCGGTGGTGACGCTCCTGGCAAATCTGTCGCTGCAGCAGGAGGACGCCCTGAACCGTCTACGCCTGGACACATCCTTCACTTTCCACCTCCAGCAACAAGGCCCAGGAACCATATTGCTGCCGCTTTTCAAGGCGGGGCAGGAATGGCAACAAAAACAGAAGAAAGGAGAGAACGTCCCCCCGATGAGAATCGTTGCGCTGGGCCTCCTGCTGAAAGAGGTCGTGGCAAGAGTCCAACTGATGGTGGGAGATCCCACGGCCGTGGAGAATGCGATGAAGCATCAGTGGCTCGACCAGCAGAAGCGCTTCGTGTATCAGGAGTGGAACTCGGCCACCAAACAGGTGGAGCCGTCGGCGACAGCCAAGAGCCTGAAGGTGGAAGAGGCGACGGAGCTCATCAACCAGGTCGCCGAGCTGTGTCTTCCGGATCTGGTCACCAGGTTCTGCGCCCAAAGGCGTCCCAAGCAAGAGCCCCAGGAAGGCGACAAAGCAGTGTTCCTCATCGAAGTAGCCATGCGAGATCCGAGAGCAAACATCCTGCATCAGAAACTGCGACAGTTGGCCAACTGCGCGGTGTGGAATGTGGTGGGGGCGCAACTGCAGCCGCCAAACCAGCAACGCCACGGACTGGCAATGGCGCTGCAAAAGGCTCTGGAAAACATCTGAGCGCTGCAGGAAGCGCACGGCCACCTGCTGGTGTGCCGAGTGTCTCTCGCCTCAAGCTTAAAAATAGTGGCAACACTTGCTACATCAACTCCGTCATAACTGCCACCCTGTGGCAAGCACAGCTCAGGCCGGGGAGCCGCATACCCGATGCTTGGCAGAAGGCACTTGCCAAAACGCACTGGGATGCAGCAATGTTTCTCCGCGTGTACATGCTAGGCTGGGCGCAGCCCAACAGACAGCATGATGTGAGTGAATTCATACAGTTCATCATCCCTAAGCTTGCTTGGACTGATAGCCTCGTTCACTGGGAGGCGAGAGTTGCGGTTGAGGAGGGATGCACAACTGAAATCAGGGAGCCCGCTGCACCATTGTCGCTTCTGGCAGCACCTGGAGGTATCCAAGACGGGGAGCTGGACACCCTCATCCTTAGCTGGCACCTGCAGGCCCAACCGCATGCGCTTTGCACAGCTCCGACTCACATTTTCCTTGTTCTACCTAGATATACCACGACCAATGGTGTCACGAGGAAGACCCGTGTGCCTCTTACATTCAACAATCGCTGTGTCCACCTGCCGATCTTCCGAAGTGAAAGCAGCATAGCGTGTGATTGGCTTGCCTATGACCTCATTTCCATCATTGTGCATCTGGGTGAATCAGTTCTCACAGGACACTACAGAACCGTTGGCTTGATACCGGGCAGGACAGAAGCCTGGTACATGGACGACGGTGTCGCATCGGAAAGGCTTGAAACCTTAAGTCCCGAAATCCAGTCCAACTGTTATGTGCTTGGCTGCATCCGCAGGCCCCCTGCTGGGGAAGGCGGATCGGCCTGACGATGAGAGCTTATTTTTCTCACAAAAGTGGGGGTGCACCCCCATCTAGGGTGCATGGGGGGACAGGCTTGCAACCCTGTCTGAATCTTTGTCTCTGTTCCTATGTACAGGGAAGGCACATGTGAAGCCGACCTTTCGGCCACAGAGCCATGATACCGGCACTTCATGTCCGGGTCGCCCTGATAAGGAGTCTTGAGTGATGAGAAAATGAGATGGCTACACTCTCCCTGAGTGTTTTTGTGCTCTTCCTCTTTAGTGTACCGAGTCCTATTCTCAACCATGTCACCATACGCAGTCATGCGTTGCTCCATCAGCACAGGGGTGCCGCACCTTCATCGGCCCCAGGACATCTGCGGCACAAGTGTGCCCACACTGTTTAGCCCTGTGAGTGAGCGAACTGTGAGACCGGCCGTAGAATAGTATCCCTTGTACATACACCGTCCTTTTGAGTTTGCGAGCACGTGTTTCTTTCCTGTTCACGGTAGGTCCAGGTAGGCTCTGTTGCGCTTGAGACCGTTTTGCCTGCAGTCTAGTTGAACTCCGGTTCCTGCGGGACGTCTCTTGCTGTCCATACCCGAAGCTGTTAGCCGCCGCCACAGAGCGGCCGTGACATATGTCATGAACTACAGCTAGCTAGTAGGTCAGACCAGACCGCTGCGGAATCGAGTTCGAGTTCGAGTTTGAAACCCATCATGCAAGCATTGTGTTTGCAAATGGGGGGGGCTGCCCCCCCCCCAACCCCCCCGCTTTTTTTAAGCCGTGCAAGCTTGCTTCAAAGCATATGAAACTTTTTTTTTGAAACCCATCATGCAAGCATTGTGTTTGCAAATGGGGGGGGGCTGCGCCCCTCCCAACCCCCCCCCTTTTTTTTCCGTGCAAGCTTGCTTCAAAGCATATGAAACTTTTTTTGAAACCCATCATGCAAGCATTGTGTTTGCAAATGGGGGGGGCTGCGCCCCCCCCCCAACCCCCCCGCTTTTTTTAAGCCGTGCAAGCTTGCTTCAAAGCATATGAAACTTTTTTTGAAACCCATCATGCAAGCATTGTGTTTGCAAATGGGGGGGGCTGCGCCCCCCCCAACCCCCCCGCTTTTTTTAAGCCGTGCAAGCTTGCTTCAAAGCATATGAAACTTTTTTTGAAACCCATCATGCAGCATTGTGTTTGCAAATGGGGGGGGGCTGCGCCGCCCCCAACCCCCCCGCTTTTTTTAAGCCGTGCAAGCTTGCTTCAAAGCATGAAACTTTTTTTGAAACCCATCATGCAGGCATTGTGTTGCAAATGGGGGGGGCCCCCCCCCCCCCCCCCAACCCCCCCGCTTTCTAAGCCGTGCAAACATGCTTCAAATCATCAATCTTTTGGAAACCCTTGCAAGCGTGCGTTTGCAAATGGGGGGGGGGGGGGGGCGCCCCCCCCTAACCCCCCCGCTTTTTTTAAGCCGTGCAAGCTTGCTTCAAAGCATATGAAACTTGTATAAATATAGAAATATAGAAAGATATAAATACATAAATGTATAAATACATAACTATAGAAATATATACATATGTAAATATATAAATATATGAATACCTAAATACATAAATACAAAAATACAAAAATACATAAATACACAAATACACAAATACACAAATACACAAATACATAAGTACATGAATACATAAATATATAAATATACATAAAGCTATATGTATATATACATTATAGACATATATATAATTATCCATAAGTATATATATGTATATATAAATAAATAAATATATATATATATATATAGACACTTACAAACACATATAAACATATAAATATAAATAATAAATAATATATATATATATATATATATTATATATAAACATATATATTATATGGGTATATTTAGACATCCATATATATATATATATGCATATATAAATATACATAAATACGTATAAATATATATAATATAATATATCTATATATATATATATATATATATCTTATATGTATATATATTATATATATATGAATATATATAAATATATAAATTATTAATAAATATAAATAATTAAAATAAAACAATATATATATATATATATATATATAAGTACATAATAACATACAAATATAATATAACATATATATATAACATATATACATATATACATATATACAATATACATATATACATATATACATATTACATATATACATATATACTATATACATATATACTATATACCATATATACATATATACCTTTTCGCATATAGTAAATAGAGGACCTTTCTAGATGACACATGAAAACCACAAAAAACACCCAACAAAAAAACCAAAAAAATACCCCCAAAAAATAACCAGCTCCTAATCCGAGTAAGAGTAGTACGAATCCTTTGAAAACACGGAGGGAATGGTGGCTTTCCTAGCAAAAGCCAAGAAAACAAAAAAAAAAGGGAAGCAAAAAAAAAAAAAAGGAAGAAAAAAAAACTCCACCCCCCCAGCTACTGCAAATTGTCCCGGTTAAGCAGGGGAGTTCAAGTGGTGGCTCCGGGGGCAAGGGTTGTAGTGCTGGTTCTGAGCTCTGGAACGAGCTTGTTTGGGGTATTCCCTTTTCCCCAGAACAGTTTGTCCGTGAGGCAGTTAAGGCTGGCCATCCCAGAACTCTCGAGGTCGCCTTGCCACAGGTTCTCAAAGATGCGGTGTGCACCCATGCCTCGATGACAGAGTCGGAGCTGTGCGGGTTGAGGGCGCGACAGTTTGCAAAGTGGCTCAAACTTGCACAAGACCTCAGAAGTGAGGAAGATGCACTGAAGGCATCTATGCACAAACAGGTCTCGACGATCCTCAAGCCTAAGCGTCTCCTCTTGTGGAAGGCAATGATGATTGAGGCTTCCTATGACGATGTGGCCATCTTCGATGAAGTGATCTCAGGTACTAACCTGGGAGGCCCGGTGCCTGATACAGGTGTGTTTGCCCCGAAGTTCAAGCCGGCGTCGGTCACGGTTGAGCAACTCAAAAGAGATGCCCCCACCTCTAGGGCAGCCCTGTTGTCCACTATCAAGTCCCAGGGGGAGTCCCTCGATCGCGAGGTCCAAACGAAAACCCTCGAGGAGCGCGATAGGGGCTGGTTGTCAGGTCCCATCGAGGTGGACCAGCTACCGCCTGATGCCATCGTGTCTCGAAGGTTCGGGATCGAGCAGGATGGGAAAATCAGGTTGATTGATGACTTCTCAGGGTCAGGAATCAATAGCTCCGTCGAGACATTGGAGACTGTGCGCTCCCAGACCGTTGACGTCATCGCAGGCATGTGCCTATCTCTGATGCGAGTGCAGCCAGGTTGTAGTCTCAAGGGAAGGTTCTATGACCTGGTCAGTGCCTACAGGCAGTTGGCTCTGGACCCTACAGGGGCCTGGGCCTCGTACATTGGGCTGTGGGATCCTGACCTGAAGAGGGTAGTAGTGTTCCAGCTACATGCCCTCCCTTTCGGGGCTGTCAAGTCGGTGTCGACTTTTCTGAGAACCGTTAATTCGATTTGGCACCTTGGTGCATTCTTTTTCGCCCTTTGCTGGTCCCACTACTTTGATGACTTTGTGTCGGTTGCTAAAGGCACACAGGTGGCCAATGTGCACCAAACAATCACCTTGCTCTTCACCTTGTTGGGATGGGACCTCGCCCAGGGTGGAAAGAAGGATGTACCGTTTGCTGAGGCCTTTTGTGCATTAGGAGTTGACATAGTGCTATCAAGTGCCCACTTGGGTCGTGTGACTATTTGCAATACGGAGAAGAGAGTTCATCTCCTCGTTGAGACAATGAAGCAGGCCCAGAAGGACCGGCGCATGAGTGCGCCTCAAGCTCTCAAGCTGAGAGGAAAACTTCAGTTTGCAAGTGGACAGCTGTTTGGACGCCAGAGCAAATTTTGCTTGCAACAGCTCTCGGAGTACGCCCACGGTTGTGCCCCTCCCGATCTGCCGGCTGAGTGCATCGACACTTTCAGCTCTCTTGTCGACATGTTGGAAAGCGGCCGTTCTCGACTAGTCCAGGTTAGCAAGCAGCAAACCTGGTATGTCTTCACTGATGCATCCTACTCGAAAGACGACCCCGTACTGCCTTGCGGCGTGGGCGGTCTCCTGTTTGATGACAAGGGTGTGTTGGTTGCTGGTTTCTCTCACGCCCTTGGCAGTGATGCCCGCAAGCTCCTAGGTGAGCTTAACAAGGACACAATTATAATGGAGGCGGAGTTTGTTGCGGTGCTGCTTGCGTTCCGCCTTTGGGGCAAAAGGGTTGCGCACTCACCTGTTGTGGCTTTCATCGACAACAATGCGGTTAGGGATATTTTAATTTCCTGTCGGGGTAGGTCCCCAATAGTGAAAAATCTGCTTACAATGTTTGTGGGCTTGGAAGTGGGGTGCGAGTTCATCCCTTGGTTCTCGCGAGTCCCTTCCCCGTCGAACTGCGCAGATCACCCGTCAAGACTGGTGTCCCAGCACTTGCTGTGGGGTGGCATCAGTGTCCCGTGTTCCGACGTGTCAGAGCACCTGGATGCCATCTGCCTTGGACTGTCGGCTAATAAGGGGGCTTGAGGTTCGCTAGGGTATGGTGAGACACATGTGCAATGTATGTGCACCGTGTTGTGTGCACCGGCACATGATAGGATGCGATCATTGGTTCGCCCACTGATGAAAAATGTGAGGGACATGCAGCTCCTGCTATGTGCTCTGTGATTCTTCATGTTATGGCTTTTGGGCTTTTGGGTTCAAACCCAGTTTGGAACAAGCGGTAAGCTTACTGTTCGCGAGCGAATGGTGTTTTACCGTTTGCTTCCATAATGTCTCTTCGAAAAACGGTGTGTGCCGTTTGTTCTTGGTTTGTAACCCAAAAGTTTCTGATGCTTGTCATGCTTGGTATTGCGAACGACAATTTGCAAACTTCGTTTGCTGGAGATCTGTGTGTGCAGCGCTGGCTCCACAGCTCAGTGCGAAAATTTTTGACCCGCCCAGCCCACCCAGGGCATCACAAAGACAGGGCCCGCTGACGCGGCTGCAACTCCCTGTGTGCCATCGGCAGTCATATTAGTGTTGCATGTACAGTTACCTCGCCCTCAAAGGGGGCTTGAGGTTCGCTAGGGTATGGTGAGACACATGTGCAATGTATGTGCACAGTGTTGTGTGCACCGGCACATGATAGGATGCGATCATTGGTTCGCCCACTGATGAAAAATGTGAGGGACATGCAGCTCCTGCTATGTGCTCTGTGATTCTTCATGTTATGGCTTTTGGGCTTTTGGGTTCAAACCCAGTTTGGAACAAGCGGTAAGCCGATTTGTCCATGGTCCATGGGGGTCCATGACGGTTGGAAACGTCCATGGGGGTCCATGACGGTTGCAAACGTGCATGCGGGTCCATGACGGTTGGAAACGTCCATGGGGGTCCATGACGGTTGGAAACGTCCACGCGGGTCATGACGGTTGCAAACGTCCATGGGTGCCCATGACGGTTGCAAACGTCCATGGGGGTCCATGACGTTAGGAAACGTCCATGGGGTCCATGACGGTTGGAAACGTCCATGGGGGTCCATGACGGTTGGAAACGTCCATGGGGGTCCATGACGGTTGCAAACGTCCATGGGGGTCCATGACGGTTGGAGACGTCCATGGGGTCCATGACGGTTGGACACGTCCACGCGGGTCCATGACGGTTGCAAATGTCCATGGGGGTCCATGATGGTTGGAGACGTCCATGGGGGTCCATGACGGTTGGAGACGTCCATGGGAGTCCATGACGGTTGGAGACGTCCATGGCGGTCCAATGACGTTTGGAAACGTCCACGCGGGTCCAATGACGGTTGGAAACGTCCACGGGGGTCCATGACGGTCATGACGTCCATGGGGGTCCATGACGGTTGGAAACGTCGATGGGGGTCCATGACGGTTGGAAACGTCCATGGAAGTCCATGACGGTTGGAAACGTTCATGGGGGTCCATTACGGTCGGAAACGCCCATGGGGGTCCATGACGGTTGGAAACGTCCATGGGGGTCCATGACGGTTGGAAATGCGGGGGTCCATGTTGGAAGCGTCCATGGAGGTCCATGACGGTTGGAAACGTCCACGGGGGTCCATGACGCTTGGAAACGTTTATGGGGGTCCATGACGGTTGCAAACGTCCATGGGGGTCCATGACAGTTGCAAACGTCCATGGGGTCCATGACGGTTGCAAACGTGCATGGGTTTCCATGACGGTTGCAAACGTGCATGGAGTCCATGACGGTTGCAAATGCCATGGGCCATGACGGTTGGAAACGTCCATGGAGGTCCATGACGGTTGCAAACGTCCATGGGGGTCCATGACGGTTGGAAACGTCCATGACGGTTGGAAACGTTCATGGGGGTCCATGACGGTTGGAAACGTTCATGGGGGTCCACGACGGTTGCAAACGTGCATGGGGGTCCACGACGGCCATGGGGGTCCGATGACGGTTGGAAACGTCCATGGGGGCCCATGACGGTTGGAGACGTCCATGGGGGTCCATGACGGTTGGAGACGTCCATGGGGGTCCATGACGGTTGGAGACGTCCATGGGGGTCCAATGACGGTTGGAAACGTCCATTGGGGGTCCATGACGGTTGGAAACGTGCATGGGGGTCCATGACGGTTGGAAACATCCATGGGGGTCCATGACGGTTGGAAACGTCAATGGGGGTCCGTGACGGTTGGAAACGTACGCGGGGGTCCATGACGGTTGGAAACGTCCATGGGGGTCCATGACGGTTGGAAACGTCCATGGTTTTTCCGTGCCCTGAAAAATGGTAAATCAAAATCCGGGCCTGCAACACGCTTAAATATCTTTGCTGTTCAAAGCCCAAGCCTGCCAAAAACTCTCATTCTGCAATGTCTAGCAAACGATTCTGCACAACCGCAGAAAACGTTGAGGCCACGTTGGTCAACTCCCCAGAGCTTGAAGCGTGACTCCTATCCACAGAAAACACCAACAAAGACCTGCAGATCAACTGGCGGGCCAGCAGCATTGCCAGGACGAAGTGCAGCTGCTTCGGACAAGCCCCCGCACGCTCAGCGCGACGCGGCCCAAAGTTACTAGAAAAAGGGCAGGCGCGATCCGGTTGCTTGCACCGACAGGCTCAAATAACGGGCCGTCTCGCGGCCCCGAAAATGGGGCCGCGAAATGGACCCAGCTCCCGCACTAGAATTTGGAACTAGATTGGGGGGGGTGAAACTGCGACCCCAAAATTGGAGCCGTTTGGCGGCCCGGTTTGGGGCAGCGAATTCTTCTATTTTGGCGTTTACACTCAGGCGACTCTGGCCCACAGACAAGCGCTCAACGCAGAAAGAACAATTACTGAGAACCACAACCTCCGCAGGCAGCTTTCTTGTGGAAGTGATCAACATGAGAAAAACTTGCACAGGGGAGGCCCACACACACGAAGCCAGAATTGCCTAGATTTTTCGACCCCAGATTTGGAGGTCACAGAATCACAGCTGCAAGCCTCACGCGCACACTGCCTTCTGCTTCTACTATCTAATACACTTCCAGCTAGTAGTCACGTCGTGCTCTTCCCGCAACTCCACCCCTGCCCTTACGCGGCGCTAATCAAGCCTCGGCGGAGTCGGCGGAGTCCTTCCGAATTGCAATTTACCAATAGAGTGCCGTGGACTTTAACAAAATGTTTAGGATTTTCCCGATTTACAGCATGCCCAGATATTATGTTTTGCAGTTGTTTTACCTGTTGCTCCCATGTAGCATGTGACTTGAGTGATTCGAATCTGCAGGCGTCTTTACGGATTCAAAAGTTTTTCATGGTAGCGGAGCCCGGGAAAGCCCGAGCTTCGAGACACGTCGTTGGGGTCTCTAGCATCTTTTGGGTGCGTTCGGGGGCCCAGGCTTTCTGATCTTTGTTTTCTTCTTTCGGGGTCCTTTGTAGGAAGTGAGCCGTAGCTTGCGCCATATTGACCTGCCGGCTGGACAGCCGGTTGGCGTCCAAGTGACTTTCGTGAACACGGCAACTGTTGCCAGTTGCGATTCGCTTAAAGAGCTCTTGGACAGCCTGTATCTTGAACAACTGTTGAATCGGCCCAGGCCAGCCAACAGAACTGAATACGGGTGGCAAGCTGTCTTGGTAGGGATCCACACTGCTTTCCAGAAGAAGCTGGAAACTCTTCATACGGTTGAGCAAGTTTGGTGCTTCGGAAACACTTGCTTGAAAGATCAAGGCTTGAAGGAGAACTTTGTAGATCTTGGTATAGACCGAGTGTGTGAGGAGGCGATTCCGTTTGCAAAGCAACTTCGCTTCGTCCAGGCAGAGCAAGAGGGTCCAAATTTCGAAAGAGAACTTGGACTGATCGAACAGTTGTTGGCAGAGGACAGCCGGCCGACGTTTAAGAGAGCGTTGCAGTCTTCGCCATCTGTTATCGATCTGTGTGAAACGCAACCTGCCAAGTTCCAAAGATCCTTAGTGCCCCAGACCGAAGCTGTGGATCTTGAGAGTGAGTTGAGAGATTCCCGAAGTGCTTGATTGCTGCTGTGATGGCATCGCAAGATGACATAAGCGATCTTGAGGTTGACCCTGGCCAAGGCGTGCACTTGCCCCAAGGTGCACAGGCGAGCCAGGCTTCAGCGTCAGCAGCACAGAATCCGTTCAGCCCTGGCAGTCCGCAAGCGCAGGGTATGTATGTGACGCCAGATGATATGATGACCATGATGAGACAGATGATGGAGGCGACGACTGCAGCAGCAACCGCTGCACAGGCTGCCCTGAGTGCAGCAACGTCGCAAGGCAATGCAAAGCAGGGAATTGCAGGCAGTGACATGGCCCGCATTCTCCCGAAACCCGATGTGTTTAAGCCTGCCACGAGAGAGGAAGAGCATGGCATGTGGCTGCAGTGGTTTTGGAGCCTCAAGCAGTACTTGTGTGCCCTTGATTCTGCTTTTGGAGATGAAATTGCATATCTTGAGCAGCACCCTGATGAAGAGGGTCAAGGGTATAAAAGTCCTGAGGCAGCCCAACGATCCAAGCAGCTGTTTGCACTCTTGTGCAGCCTTGTGAAGGGCAGGGGCCTGCAGCTGATCCAGCGAGTGCCTGCCCAGTCAGGCTTCGAGGCCCTGAGGCAGCTCATCCAGCTGTTTCAGCCGACGTCGAGAACGCGATCGCTTGGCATCTTGAGTGCAATCACCAGCATGAACCACTTCAAGGGCAATGAGCCATTGTTGCCTCAAGTCTTAGATATGGAACGTATCTTTGAGGAGTATGAACGCAGTAGCGGCAAGAAATTGGACGATGATTTCAAGACCAGTATTTTTCTTCGTTCAATCACCCAGAGCATGCGCAACCATCTCGCGACAATTCTTACTGAAGATGTCACGTATGATGCCTTGAGGGAAGCCGCCTTGCGTTTTGAAAGAATGAATGCCAAGTGGGACGCTCGCAATCTGTTTGCAGGAGACAGCCTCTTTGCCAACAGGAGGCAACCTGCAGGGCCTAACGATGGGCCCGTGCCGATGGAGGTCGATGCATTGCAGCGCAAGGGTAATCCTAAGGGGTATAAGGGTAAGCCAAAGGGTCCTAAGGGTGGTGGTTCACCTAAGGGTACTAAAGGTCCCAAGGGAGGAAACCCTCAAGGCCCCAAGTCCGGCAAGCCTAAAGGCAAGGGCAGAGGCGACAAAGGCCAGAAAGGAAACCCCAAAGGTCCTGATGCAGGCAAAGGTGCCCGACAGAATGTCATCTGTCATGCATGCGGCAAGCGAGGGCATTACAAGAGTGAGTGCTGGCAGAACGTGCAACATGTGCAGGGAGATGATGCGAGCACCACTGCCCCCAGCACGGCTGGACCGTCAGCGTCGCAAGTCAGGCCATCTCCTGACACCAGCACAACAATGCGTTCTGTGAACATGGTTCAGATCGACGTGACGGGTGACTGGTGCGGTGGAAGCATCAATGCACTCACCGCGGACTCTTGTCCCGCTGCCGGGGATGATTTCCTCAAGGTTGTTAAGTCGCTAGCCCTGATCCCGCACAGGTACCCTAGCCTCCCCAACCTTGTGCCAGTGCAGGAGAACGATCTCATTGCGATTGCCGAGCCAGAATGCACAGTGTTTGCTCAGGCGATTGCCGAGCCAGAATGCACAGTGTTTGCCCAGCAGTGCGGTGTTGAGGTCTATGATATGTCAGCAACAGACGGTGATGAAGATTGGACCGTTTGTGATGGTGTGCTTCCTGCCACAGCCACTACGGATGCTTGCCTGTGCACTCCTCACTATCCTTCCAGCAACCCTGCTACGTTCTTTGTTCAGACAGTCCAGAGCACAGCAGGCCAGCAGGGTGGATGCAGGGATATAGAGATAGTGGTTGATTCGGGTTCGGATGCATCCTGTCTGCCACTGTCCTGGGGAGATGTAGGCATCGAGTGCGCCAACAGCCAGGAGAACTTTAGAGATGCACAGGGGCACCCGATCACTGGTTCCAAGACCCGCATGGCTGTTCTGCAAATCGGGCAAGTGCAGTTCAAGGAGAGATGGCTGCTGAGCAGTGTCAGCCGACCATTGTTTTCGGTTGGCAAGTTGATGAAGCAAGGTTGGAACATCATTCATGATGAGCACGGCGTGCCTCACTTGATGAATCCCGATGCGTCCTTGCGTGTCCCCATGCACTACTGCCACAACAGTCTGCACGCGACTGGAATGATTTCCAGCGTGACGGCGTGTGATGATCGTGGGCCTTCTGTCTTGGCCCTCGAAATTTCTGGTCCGTGGCTTGCGTTGAATGATCGGTTTCAGGAAGTGACATCAGGCGTGTATGCCAGGCGTGACATGTCCGACTGCCTTCTTGATTGCACTGTCCCTTTGACGCACTTAGGAGTCCAGTTCCGGACTACGCTAAGGCAAGAGGCGAGTGGCTGGGCTGTTTTCGAACTGAACACGCCGCTGAGCTCACTTGACCTGTCAGAAGCTTCCTTTGTGCCGAGCCGTATCCACAATATCATCACCATCGGATCATGCAGCAAAATCAACATCGATGAACTGTTTGGGAGAGTGCCGCCAGCCCGGCGAGACCATGTATCGGAAGATGCAGAGTCCGATGCAGGGTTACCAGACGTTCCGATAGGTGGAGTTGGCAACATAGCGGGACCCGATGACGAAATTCAGGAAGGAGATGAGCTTCCGGGGCAAGAGGCGGAGGAAGTGATGCAGCCGGCCATGCGTGCACATGTGGTTGTGGAAGGGGTTGAGCTTCATGAGGGATGCACCTTGTCCACATTGCGAGCTGCTTGCACGGCATTGGGCATCGGCAAGAGTGGAGGCAAGGCGACCGTCTTGCAGCGCATCCACAACTTCATGGACCGCCAGAGATTGCTCGAACGACACCAGGTCGAGGATGCAAGAGTCCAATTGCCCCGCGAACAAGCACCCGTTTCTGAGCCAACACCTGAGGAGGTGCGTCGCCACGCATTGTCGCATATCCCTTTCATGCCTTGGTGCGAGCACTGCATCAAGTTCCAAGCCCGTGCTGACCGCCATGTCCAAGCAAGACCAGATGTTAGGGCGTGTAGCACATGTTCGTTTGACTTTGCCTTCACTGAGCGTGAAACCGGTCGCCCCGGTGACAAGTTGATCTGCTTAATCCTCAAGGATTCACACACAGGTGCCACCTGCGCGATCCCTACACCAGCAAAGGGAGGAACCGTGGCGTTCAAGTTCATGGTTGCTGAAGTGTGTAAATTCTTGAATTTTTGTGGACATACGGAAATCGCCTTGAGATCAGACGGCGAACCGGCTTGTCTTGCTTTGCAGCAAGGGGTAAAAGAGTTGAGGTCGCGGATGAAACTTGATACGCATCTTGAACAACTGGAGGCCGCTGACCACCAAGCAAACCCCAGCGAGCAAACCGTGGATCAGCTCAGGCAGCTCACGGGAACGCTGCTAAGCCAAGTTGAAGCCGAGACTGGCCAAAAGGTCAGCACGATGTCTCCACTCCATGCGTGGGCGTGGAAGCACGCGTGTTGGCTGCAGATGCGCTACGGGCGCAGTGGATTTGCCAGTCCGTTTGAAGTGATAACAGGGCGCCCGTACAATGGCAAAGTTGTGGGGTTTGGAGAGGTTGTTTTCGCAAGGATTAAGAGTTCTATCAAGGGCAAAGCCAGATGGATAAAGATGTTGTGGTTGGGAAAGTTGGGGGTATCAGATTTGCATGTTGGAGTCACACCTGGAGGTTTCTTGATTTCCAGCAGGAGCGTCAGACGGCTGCCAAAGCAGTACGATGCATCTTTGCTTGAGTCACTGCGTGACATGCCATGGAGTCAAGCAAGCTTCCTTGCAGGGCAAGTCGGCCAGGCCAGAATGCAGAGAACCCCTGTTCGAGGAGAAGAAGAAGAGGTGCAACAGCCTCTGCCTGAGGTTGTGTTGCCTGAAAGACCACCGCTTCCATATCCCGGTTATGTCCTACCTGACAATGCACCGCTTGAAGAACTCATTCCTCCACCAGCCATTATTGCATCAGGCACACCGGAACCTCCTACGCCTGTTCAAACATCGGCCGAGACACCGCTTCCCACGGCTGCCGAGCCTAGCACGCCCATGCTTGTTGATTCCGATGCACCACCACCACAGCAGGAGGCCAGTGGAGCTCGCGCTTCTAGTGGTTTAGGGGGTGTTAGTGGTTCTAGTGAAGCGTTGGGTGCTCCTGGTCCGGCACCAGAGGCGAGGCCATCAGGGGCAGGCGGGGATGAGCAGCCAGCACCCAAAAGGGCACGAATCCGGTTGCGCTTAGATGCAGTTCAAGTGGACAAAGACGGCAACGAACTACACAATGTCGATGAACAGATTGAACTCTTCGATGAGGCTGCTGAAGGTTTCATGGACTGTGAGGAGTCCGAGGCTTGGGACAACTACGACGATGACGCTGGTGCGTCACCGAGTGCAGAGATTCCCAGTTGCTTGATCAGACCCTTTTCCCAAACGGAGCCACAATGCAGTCCGGAGGAGTTGCAATACATCGACGAAATCGCTGACAACTTTGAGCTGAGCAGACTGACGAACATGCACGTGCTGAGTGAAGTTCAGAGCAAGCTTGAAGATCACAGAGTTTTGTCGTCGAAGAGTGTGAGATCATGGCGGCCGAAAGTGCTAAACCAGGAGAAAGTTTGGGTTCGCAGAAGCAGATTGGTTGCCAGAGAGTTTGCATGGTTGGACAAAGGCAGAAGTGGATTGTTTGCACCGACCGCTGCGCAAATCATGTTGCGTGTGGTGCCAGGTCTTTTCATGCGAATGCGCGATCAAAACTGGAGCATGCTATCGCTAGATATTGCAGATGCCTTTCTGCAGTGTGCTCAGGCACACCCCACGTGCACGAAGGTGGGAAACAGATGGTTCAAGCTCGACCGCATGCTACCCGGTCAACGTGACGGGAGCGTCACGTGGTTTGCAGATTTCACAGAGGAGATCAAGCGTGCAGTTGGAGCTGAGTTGCTACCCGAGCAACCAGCACTGTTCAGACTGCCAGAGTCTGAAGGTGGCGGCATGGTGCATGTAGATGACATGATGTGCGCAGGACGCTCAGATAAGCTTGAAAAGCTGGAGAATCACCTCAAAAGCAAGTTTAAAGTGTCATCGGAGTGGATCCGAAACGTCGGGGACTGCGTCAGTTTTCTGAAGAGAACACACCGCCTGGTGAGTGAAGACCTCTTGGTCATCGAGCCAAACGTGAAGTATGTGGAGAAGCTGATGCAGGTCACCGGCCTTGCCGCTGCAAAGGAAAGGTACAAGGCGACTCCTTTTCCTACAGGTCCAATGCCTACAGACCGCGTGCCTGATCCTGAGCTTGATGCCACCAGTGCATCAAAGTATCGCACCGCGGTGGGCATCCTGATGTACGTTGCTTCAGACCTTCCCGCTTGCCAGTTTGGGATTCGTTTCCTGTCAACCTATGCCCACTGCCCAACAGAGGGATCCTGGAAGCTACTGAGGCACCTGACCGCGTACATCAACAGCCACGAGAGTCATGTCGTGGGACTTGCCAAGCCGATTGTTGGAAAGGGTATCATTCGGGATTGTTCAGACAATTTGCATACCCCGTTGTCGATCCTTGAATGCTTCTCTGACGCCGACTGGTCTGGCAACCGCCAGACCAGAAAATCAGTGAGCGCCGCTGTGGTGTTGTGGGATTCCATGACCATATATAGCCACTCGAAGACTCAAAAGAACATCAGTCTTTCCTCGGCGGAATCAGAATATCACTCGATGATATCCGCCATAGCTGACAGCATCCTCTTGAAAGCGTGCATCACCTTCGTTGCACCGCATCCACCTCTTGAGATCACTGCCTTCTGCGATAACAGTGCGGCCAGGACGCTTGCCTGCCGTCAGTGCGAGATCCAGCAGAGAATCATGTTGTGTTCGTGACTGCGAGTCGTGGATATGCATTCCACCGGACACGTGAATGCCCAAAGCTCAGATGTGCAAAGCGAATTCTGAGGTACAGCAAGCGTGAGGCCATCAGGCGAGGTTTCAAGCCCTGCAAGGAGTGTGGAGCATGATACAGTGCAACTTCTTTCCACTTGGAAATGTTCATGATGCTGCGCAGTGGTCGCATGTATATAGCTTTATGTACATAGCTTGTGATGCTCATGAAACTTCACTTGCTACTCCTCGTGGAACCTGGGGTTCAGCAATGCACACACATTCTTGCCCAATCCTGTTCATTTCCGACTTCGAATGAGATACTCCGAATGCCTTGATGTTTGGGAGTTGGTCACCCAAAATCTCGTGCGATGGCAGATAGGCCATCACAATCTCCACAGTGCAATGCCACGTGTGTCCACCTTGCTTGCCATTCCGACAGTGTGCAGCATGGTGAAGGTCTCCGCTTGGGCCAGTCAAGCATGCAGCACAGTAGGTGCTAGGTACAACGTAGTTGTAGCCTAAACCGAGCCAACGACCCATGGGCAGAGCTCGAAGATGCAAAGACATTCTGCAGTTGTTTCACGGGAGCATTTGAAACTAAGTGTCTTGTTGTTTCTCATACCTGGGCATCGGGAATCCTTTGAACCAAAACTCTTCGCCTAGCTTCACACTTTTGGAGGCGGGGTGTTTAGGATTTTCCCGATTTACAGCATGCCCAGATATTATGTTTTGCAGTTGTTTTACCTGTTGCTCCCATGTAGCATGTGACTTGAGTGATTCGAATCTGCAGGCGTCTTTACGGATTCAAAAGTTTTTCACAAAACAATGTTTTTAAAACAACTCCGCCGTCGCGGGCAGGCTCGCCAATTTGGTCCGTTTTGCTAAGACTCTATGGGGGTGGAGGGCCTCCATCACGCAGCAGGAAAGTGACCTTCGCTATGTTCTCACAGCAACCAACAAGGACTTCCGAATACTGTACAGGAACGAACGACTCGGTCTCCTAGCACTGTGGAAATCAAGCCCCCTTCCCAGCCTCTTCAAAACACAGTCAAGCCCCCCCTCACCCCAACCCTTTTAAAAGAGGTCAAACCCAACCCAGCCCCTTCATAGCATGGTCAAACCCGCCCAAGCCAACCTCAAACCCCCGAAAACTACCCTCAGCGCCTTCAAAACATGGTCAAACCCATCCCAGCCCCGTGAAAGCATGCTCAAAACCACCCAAAGCATGGTCAAACCCACGCCACCCCAAACCCACCCGCTATTCTTAGTCCCTTCAACACGCGCACAACCCTGTCGCTGCGACTACGACTGCTGCTACTACTACTACTACTACTACTACTACTACTACTACTGCTACTACTACTGCTACTGCTACTGCTACTGCTACTGCTACTGCTACTGCTACTGCTACTGCTACTGCTACTGCTACTACTACTACTACTACTACTACTACTACTACTACTTCTACTACTACTACTATTATTATTATTTTTTATTGAACGCTGAGCGAGCGGGCTCTGCTCATAGCGGGCGATTCTGAAACTTCGAGAGGCGCCATGCCCTTGGCTTGCCCCGCCCGTGAGACGTGCCGTGCCGTGGCCAGCTCCGCCCTTCGGACGTGCCTTGACCATTAGCTAAAAGCCCATTGAAACGTGCCGTGCCAGCTCCGTCCTTTGGACCCGCCTAGCCAAGGACTAAACAAGCCAAACAAGACCAAACCGAAAACTACCAACACACAAGCAACAAGACCCAACACGTACTTAGGCGTTGGAGCGGGCGTGGGGGGACTGCACTGCGATAATCGCAGCTACCTACCTCATCCCTTTGAAGAGCAAAGGACGAACCTAAAGCTCCTAGGCCCAGGCTGCTACCTCTGCCACGAACGTGCGATAACAAGAAAAGAACACAAGGCAAGCGCATCCTTGGAATCAGACTTGCCGATGCCTCAGAGAAGGGAAAGGAAATGCCTACAAGGAATAGAGTTTAAAATGAGGCCTGCTTGAGCTGGCTGTACAAAGCTGTAGAAACATCAGACGTTTCCAACCGTCATGGACCCCCATGGACGTTTCCAACCGTCATGTTTCCAACCGTCATCCCCCATGAATGTCTGTCGTCTCCAACCGTCATGGAGCCCCATGGCCCCATGGACGTCTCCAACCGTCATGGACCCCCATCTGGACGTTTCCCACCGTCATGGACCCCCAGGGACGTTTCCCACCGTCACGGACCCTCATGGACGTTTCCAACCGTCATGGACCCTCGTGGACGTTTCCGACTGTCATGGACCCCCATGGACGTTTCCGACCGTCATGGACCCCCATGGACGTTTCCAACCGTCATGGACCCCCAGGGACGTTTCCAACCATCATGGACCCCCATGGTCATGGCCCATGGCATGTGCAACCGTCATGGACCCCATGGACGTTTGCAACCGTCATGGACCCCCATGGACGTTAATTTGCAACCGTCATGGAGCCCCCATGGACGTTTCCAACCGTCATGGACCCCCGTGGACGTTAGCAACCGTCATGGACCCCCATGGACGTTAGTAACCGTCATGGACCCCATGGACGTTTGCAACCGTCATGGACCCGCATGGACGTTTGCAACCGTCATGGACCCCCATGGACGCTTGCAACCACCCCCATGGAGGTTTGCAACCGTCATGGACCCCCCATGGACGTTTCCAACCGTCATGGATCCCCATGGACGTTTCCAAAAAGACATAAACAATTAGGGTTTGGGGTTTAGGGTTTAGGCGGTTTAGGGTTTAGGGTTGAGGGTTGAGGGTTGAGGGTTTAGGTTTTGGGATTCGTTTGAAGCAAGCTTGCCCGACTAAAAATTAAATGACAACATATTTAATGAATCAAATTTTCAAAAAGCGGGGGGGTTGGGGGCGCAGCCCCCCCATTTAGCAAACACAATGCCCGCGTCATGGGTTTGGAAGGGATTCGTTTGAAGCAAGCTTGCCCGACTTAAAAGAAGACCCCCCCATTTGCAAACACAATGCCCGCATCATGGGTTTGGAAGGGATTCGTTTGAAGCGAGCTTGCCCGACATAAACAAAAGACTTAAAAACAAGGGGGGGTTGGGGGGGTGCAGCTGCCCAACCCTCATGGACTCTCATGCGCCCGCATCATGGGTTTGGAAGGGATTCGTTTGAAGCAAGCTTGCCCGACTTAAAAAAAGCGGGGGGGTTGGGGGGGGGCGCAGCCACCCACCATTTGCAAACACAATGCCCGCATCATGGGTTTGGAAGAAAAAGCTTTGCCCGACCTATAAAACAAAAGACTTAAACAAAAAGCGGGGGCTGGGGGGGGCAAGGTTTAGGGTTTAGGGTTTAGGGTTTATTTGGTTTATAGGGTTTAGGGTTTATAGTTTAGGGTTTGGGATTCGTTTGAAGCAAGCTTGCCCGACTTGAAAAAAGCCGGGGGGGTTGGGGGGGCGCAGCCCCCCCCATTAGCAAACACAATGCCCGCGTCATGGGTTTGGAAGGGATTCGTTTGAAGCAAGCTTGCCCGATTTAAGAAAAGGACTTAAAAAAACCGGGGGGGACTTTAAAAAAGCGGGGGGGTTGGGGGGGGGGCGCAGACCCCCCCCCCAGTTGCAAACACAATGCCCGCACCATGGGTTTGGAAGGGAAAGCTTTGCCCGACTTAACAAGAAGACTTAAACAATTAGGGTTTGGGGTTTAGGGTTTAGGGCTTACGGTTTGGGATTCGTTTGAAGCAAGTTTGCCCGACTTAAAAAATGCGGGGGAGTTGGGGCAGCCCCCCCCGCCCCCAACCCCCATTTGCAAACACGATGCCCGCATCATGGGCTTGGAAGGGATTCGTTTGAAGCAAGCTTGCCCGACTTAAGAAAAAACGGGGGCGGTTGGGGGGGGGGCAGCCACCCCTCAAATTTTAAGCACAATGCCGGCATCATGGGTTTGGAAGGGACAGCTTTACCCGACTAAAAAAAAATTTAAACAAAAAACGGGGGGCTGGGGGGCAGGGTTCAGGGTTTAGGGTTTAGGGTTTAGAGTTTAGGGTTTAGGGTTTATTTTTTAAGGTTTAGGGTTTGGGATTCGTTTGAAACAAGCTTGCCCGACTTAAAAAGGCGGGGGGGGGGGGTGTTGGGGGCGCAGCCCCTTTGTGTGCTTGGGGCCGTTTTCTGACTCACTGTTTTGTTTTCTGACTCGCATCTCCTCGGTTTTCTGACTCACGCCTTTCCGTTTTCTGACTCCGGGCTTTTGCGTTTTCGACCCGTTTTGCTGACTCGACCTCCACCCTTTCGCTTCGTTTTGAACAGTGCAGACAATCATGAGGATGGGCCACGTGGGGTGCGCCATCCTCCTCAGGGCTCAAAAGTGTAGACACTTACAGGATGAGGCACCTGGGCGCGCCATCTTCATACTCGTCGTCTGTTTTGAGTTTCGTTTTTGAAAGGTGGGGTGAGCCATGCTCCTGAATGTCGTCACTTTTCAATGTTGCTTGTTGCTCACGGCTCAAAAGTGCGGACAATCACGAGGATGCGGCATCTGGGTGGCGCCATCCACGCCACTGTCGTCAATTTTGAAGTTTCGTTTGTACACGTGGGGTGACTGTTCACATTTTAATCATTTAATCTTGTTTTGTTGTTTACGGCTCAATAGTGCAAACAGTTACGAGGATGAAGCATCTGGAGTGCGCCATCCTCGCAAAAGTCGTCACTTTTAAAAGTTTCATTTGTTGCCCTGCTCACTCACTAAGGTCGTACATGGAAGGGACATCGATATGTAATATCTATGATGTATCCGTTCAGCTTGAAAGCAATGTAGGCATTGAAGAAGGAACAATGCTGCACCACCCTAGGCTTAGCCTGTGCACTGATCACGTGCATGTGTCAGGCTTGTTTTGTGTTCTGAATGTCGTTGCAGTGCACGTAACATCTCCCAATAACTTGGACTGCGTCGTGTGAACCTCCGTGTGCTTGCAATCAGTTTGGTCAGTCATCAAGCTTGCTTAGTCATCGCAAGTTTGCGTGTGTTTTGTGTGTTTGTTTGACCAGAATGACATAGATTTGACGAGTTACATGCACATGTTTTGGCATCAGCCCAAAGTTTAACTTCCTTGACCCATATTGTAGGTAGCGGATATAGCGATATGTCCATATGGTTGCTAAAGGCATCTACTATGCTTCTGACATTGCATGCCGGAATTTGTCCGACTTGCGTTTGCAGACGACTGACGATATGTGAGCGGATCGTGTGTCGTGCGCCATTTCGGCACAGATTGCTGATATTTGCCATTTTTGACTCTGCGGCCTGTCCCAGCGATGGGGGACGATGCTTCTTGGATCAAGCCACGCAGGTATCCGCAAGCTTGTGTGTACATGCAGCCAATGGACCTGAACATTGCATGTCGTTGCGTTGCGTTGCACAGCTCAGCGCTGCGCAGCGCTGCATTGCGCCGTTGCCAACTTCGAAAGCTCATGGGCAAGTTCTCAGGATAGTGACAAAGAGAACAAGGACAACGAGTCAGATGGGCAGAAAGAGCCACTTGGCTGGACAGCAACTGTGTTGTTTGCAGTTGCATGTTCCGGATTCAATGTGATTGTGTCATCTCAGCTCGGCCGTTTTGGTCCTTGGTTTTGTGCAGTCTTGTAGTTGAAAGGCTGATATTGGTTGAAGGAGAGTTGATCCTGAGGAAAGAGGAGAAGGAACCGAATGAGCAAGACCAGCTCAAAGACACAGATGAGAAAGACAAGGACCATCCATCGTGGCAATTGATGGCCTGTTGTTTCGAGCCCCCCTGCAGAATTGCAAAGAAAGCCCGGCATGCAACCAGGACGATGACAAGCCTGCGGAGCGAGAAAAGTCTCGGGAGAGGTCTAGAGACCGCTCTCGGGAGAGATCGCGTGATCGGGAGAAGCGCTCCAGGGACAGATCACGAGATCGCGACAAGGTCATGGGTAGCGCAGTGGTGCCACATGTTGTCTCCAACCCATCTGCCGCAGGATCGGAGAGATCGCGTTGCTTGCCTCACATCATGTGCTCGGTTCTCGGTTCCTGCGTTCATGCGCATGCTCATCGTCATCCAAGGACCGAAGTCGTAGCCGTGGCAAAGACAGAGAGAGAAGGCAACTTTGTAGTTGGCATCTAGAGGAGGAGGAGGAGGAGGAGGTTGTTGTTGTATTTGTTGGACGTTAAGCAGCCCCTAGTGAGGGCTATGAGGGCATGGCGTAGATTGGTTTATGGTAGAAGGTCCGAGGCTCTTGATTGTGCGTGTTCTTCTGTCACCGGAGCTGCGCATCATGACGAAGGCATAAGTTGGCATAATGCAGCAGTTGTGTTGTTCACCAGGCGGGAGGATCGGAAGACCCTGGCCATCTCCAACCTGAGTCGAAATGTAGCTTCACTTTGACAAGCATACTTTTGGTTTGGTGAGTTTTGATGCTTGTGGCTTGGGAGCCACTTCGCTGCAGTAAATTCTTAGGTGAATGAAGACCATCTCAAAGAGATCTTCGGAAACTATGGCAAGGTGGAAAAGCACATCTTACGTGCTACTGTGCTCTGTGCAGTTTTGCCGACGAGTCGTGCCAGGTCAAGGAAGCCACCCTAGCCATCGACAAGGCAGCCGGCCTTCCCAAAGGTGTTGAGCTCAACGACTTTCAAAGATCTGTGAGTTGCACTTCGTGGTGACTTTGCGCTGAGAAGCCGAGAGCTTTTCAGGCTATGCCTACGTCGAGTTCTATGAAGAAAGGGATGCTGGAAGCTCGGGAAACTTACGCCCCCGCTTTTTGAGTGCGACTGCTACGCAAAGAGTTAGATGCTTCTGGAGTGCCTTGGCGCCGCTTTGCCTCCAAGGCCGACCGCGCGATCTCTCACATGAACAGTGGGCAGATCGACGGAAATGTTATCAGGGCCGTGATCTTATCGATCTCTTTTTGAGTTTTGTAGTCCTAGGTTTGATGAGTCATGGTAGCCATTCCGTGACGCTGCAGTTTTGGTCTCTACATGTGCCGGCAACTTGGTTTAAGGTGGAGCACCAGGCTGACCGCAAGCGAAGGCCAAAGATCACAGCTCGTGATTCGCTCTATTTGGCTCTTGCCCGGAAGATGCAACGAATTCTGCAAGCACTCTGGAGAGCTCCTTGTGCGAGAGTGTTGTGAGGCTGGAGCACACGCCGGCTATCCCCATGCGACCGCGAGTCGCCTTGCAGCATGTGGGATAGTATACACACACAAACATCTTCACACTACATGCAGAACAACACAAACGCAGGCTCAGCTCATTAATTGAGCTTTGCTGGCAATTACATTCATCAAACTGTGCTGTTTCAGCAAGTTGAGCTGAGAAGACAGCTGTTCATTCAACTTCGCCCGGATTTGTTGAGGGAACAGATGCTATCAGGTGCAGCGAACAGCGCCCGTGGCGCGGGACCAAATTTGGGCATCATTCGCAGTTGACACGGGATGTAAAGAAGCTCGGTGCTGTAAGGGTTGCTGCCGGAACCGGGATCATGACACTTCGTGATTCGTGCAAAGCCAGCTTTGAGGCACAAGTGCGTCAGGAACGAGAGCAGCCTGCGCGTGAGCAGCGCGAGCAGCGTGAGCGTGAACGAGACCGCGATCGGGTGCGAGTTGCCTCTGCTTTATCTTTTCTCTCACCTCTGTTGCACTCATATTGGCTAAAGAATCATGGCCCCCCTTGAGTGACAGGACCGTGATCGCGACCGTGACCGCCGAGCTGAGGCAACCAAGAGGCAAGGCAGCTGTGCAATCTACTGTGTTGTTCTGCATGGATTCCATGGATGGCAGGGAAGACCGCAGCGGCCGAGTTGCCTTCTCAGATGGAGTGACAGTGGCCTATAGTGGCCTTGTGCAATTTCTGATTGCTGCAAGTGTCTTCTGCGTCGGGGGGAGTCTGGCCCTGCCGGGCTTAGCAAGATCGTCAAGATGCTTTCTTTTTTTCTTTCTTTCGAATTCCCTCGTATTCGGCTGGCGTCTGCCTCGGCATGTTTGGAATCAGGACCGGGATCGCGATCGCGATCGTGACCGTAACCGGGAGAAGAGCTGAGTATTGCTGTGAAGCACCAATCACCAGTCTCATGTGCAAGTTGAAAACATCCGTCACGAAGTTCATCTCGCATGAAAACCTTGGAAATCTCACCCGTTTGCTGTTGGTTCTACGTTTTGGTATGTTTTGGTGCATTGCTGACCCGTTTGAAGGATCGGGACCGAGATCGGGAAAAGGAGAAGGAACGGGCCAAGGCGTGAAACAAATTAGAGATGCTTTCCGATGGTTAGACCGTGTAAGACAGTGTAAGACCTTGCTACATACATTCCCCCGCTCAGCATGGAACTGATGTCATGCGAGTTTTCGATGGCTCTGCCATCTTGCTCCAGGACAAAGAAAGAGCTGAGCGTGAGAAGGAAAAAGAGAAGGAAAAGGCAGGGACTATGGGCTGAGGGCATAGGACACGTATATGATTTACATGGTGAATTGGATATGTGACGGCTGTATGGCGGCAGCGTGAAGCCTTGCATTGGATTCCGCAGCAAGGGCGTGTGCAGTTGTGGACTTTCTGAGGCCAGTGCTTGAACTGTTGTGTCCAAATCTGTCCAGGAGAGAGAGCGAGAAAAGGCCAAGGCACGCATTCCATTTTAGGGACGTATACGTGTTTTCCAGGCAAGGTCAACGGCAAAGGCACTTCTGCCTTCCTCTTCGTCAGGCTCGAGCTAGGGACGATGAGTCCGACTCAGAGGACTCGGAGGGATGTTGGAAGGGCAGCGGCAAAGAATGGAGCGTCGTAAAGTGCAGTGTCAAGCCATTCGTGCAGCTGCGAGGGATGTCATGTGCAGAGGACTCGGAGGAAGAGTCGATTCCCAAGGCACTGCGCTCCTTTCGGGGCGCTGCTGAGAGTCTTAGGGTCTTCGAGGCTGTCTACAGTAGTAGGCCCACCATGGCCTAGCTTGTGGTTTTCATCTTTGAACATCTTTGTACCCTTTGTGTGGCAGGCCAAAGCCAAGAAGCCGGCCCCCAAGAAGGAAGACAAGAAAGAGGAGAAGAAGGAGGAGAAGAAGGACCCGGTATGGAGCAACCAACAACCTTAGTCTTGTGCAGGCATGGCTGCATGCTGGTGCTCTTTATGTGCCACTTCACCTCTACGCGTGCTGCTCGGAGGAAACAAAGGCGCCAGCAAAGACTAAGGCCAAGGTCAGGTATCGTAGATGCGCCGTTTGGTCGTCCGGTTCGCAGACATGGGCTTGGCAGGACATTTTGTGTCATGACATGTTTGTCACGAGGAAACAGAAGAGAAGAAGAAGCCAGCTGCGAAGAAGAAAAAGGAGGACGTCGCTCCGCTTTGGTGACCATCTCCTGTTGGGTATGCTGCACTGAACAGGCTGATGCCGAAGAAAAGCCAAAGGTAAAGTCGAAGGCCTATTGAGCTTGTGAAAGAAATTCTGCCTCAAGACATCTCGAATCTGCATTCCAGACTGCGGAGAAGCCAACGAAGACAAAGGAGAAAGATGAGAAAGCCAAGGCATGGATGGTAGCGTTCCTTCTGTCCAACAGCAACGTTTAGGATGCTTAGGGCAAATGCCCACAACGTCTTACTGCTAGTTTGTCAGCGCTTTCTGGAAGCCATGGATGCACGTCTTCTCGCAGGCCAAGCCCAAGGCCAAAGAAAAGGAAGAAAAAGCCAAGGCTCTTCAGCAAGTATTGCAGCGCGCTTTTATTGGTTACTTTTCTTCTGGTGCTGGATCACGTGGAGTTTTTCACGTGCCACTTAAATGTCAACATCTCGGGGCCAGCGCGCGGATGGTTTTCGGATGGGTTCCGGATTGCAATTTGTTTTCTGAAGCCACTTTTGGCCTCCCCTCAGTGTCTCACTGGGGGTTAGGGGCAAAGCCTCCTGCCGTCCCGGATTCGGGCGGCCCCAGAACGCACCGCGCGGAACAGGAGCGAACTCCTTTACGTTGCATTTTTGGTTTGAGTGTTTCACACGTCCTCACGTTCATGTCGTTCACGTAGCTCCATTATGAGTGCTCGTTTCGCCTTGTCCATCATGACGGAATAATACTAAGTTCAAGAGGGATAGTGGGGTCAAGAATCCAGAAGTGAAGAAAGCCAATGCAACACTCATGATGGCACGGCTTCTTGTGCTTCCCCAGCACTGCTTGCTCCTTGGGTGCCGTGCTGGGCCAAATGTTTTAAATGCGACGCTGCTCGTTTGCAAGATGCTTGCTTTTTTGGTGTTTACTGGGGACTGCATTTTCAGTGCTTGCTGCTTGCTTCGTGCTGATTGCTGTGCTTGGCTCGAGGCACTTTGGTGCGCGATGTCGAAGCTGGCCATTCAGCGGCTTGACATGTGATGTTTGCGTGTGGGGTGGCCTCCTTGGGTACCATTGCCTTGCACTTTACGAGCTTATCGTGGCATTCGTGGCTTGGTGAGAAACATTTTGCCTGATTTTGGCACCCTGCTGGGCCGCTCGTGCCTTTAATGCCCTTGTGCCTGTGATGCTCTTATTGGGCCTTGCATCTTGAATTTTGTGCTTTTCGGCGGGAGCTGCTGATTATAAACAATTTTTGGGGGCGGGTGCAGGCAGAGGGACTTCGTAGAGTGTTGCCCGTTTCGTGGAGACATGCATCAGCACCTTGGCTGGGTGCTCCCTAGGCTGGGTGCTCCCCCGGTGCGCACCCAGCCGAGGGGATGATGTACGGAGTTCTGGGGGGTGGGAGTGAGCAAGTCATTCAGTCAATGTGATTGCAGGTGGCTGACAAGCCGAAAGCGACAAAGACGAAAGCGAAGGAGCCAGAGAAAGCTGACAAGGCTTTCGGCCATGTTTTGCCATGTGCAATGTCAGATCGCTGACATAAAAAGATGTGTGTATGAGCGAGCAAGCCTGCAATTGTGCAGCTTCCGACAGTCGGGATGCATCTCCGACTGCTGTCAGGAGTGCAAATTTTTTTCATTTCATTACACTTAGAGAAGTCAGCTTCTTGCAGCCTGCTTCGTGAACCGGAAGAACCATGTCAATGTGTCAATCTCAAGAACCATGTGGAATTTGGTCGTGGGTGGCTCGCTTCTCTCGTCTCGTGGGGATCCTGGCGTGTTGCTCGAGGCAATTCTTGCCAGTGTTTGTCGCTTTTTCGCTGATCCGTATGGACTGAGTGTCCACCCTGCCCAGATTCCCCATGAAGGTTTCGGATGATGTTGAGATGGTGAGCTGGACCACGCTGAACACAATTGGTGGATCGCTGGTTCTGCTTTTGATGCAGAGCTGAACAACGCAGCTTTTTATTAAACGATGCTTAGGAACTGGTACTGCTCCCTTTTTGTTTTTGGACTTGTCCACCAGTTTGCAGTGCTTGTTTGTTGGAATGCTCTTCAAGCCGTGCGGTGTAGGCAGATGTCCTTGCTGGATTCAGGCTGAGAAGGCCGACAAAGCCAAGAAGACAGACAAAGCCAAGGCCCAGGCAAGATCCGGGAGATGGATGTGATTTTCGATGAGGAGGCGAATGTGGGTTTACATGGCTTGGCCCAGGCTGGTGAGGCTGCCAAGAAAGCTGTGAAGGCACAGAAACAGGGGCTGACAACTTTAGATGAATAGGGGACCAGGGGCGTCTCAGCATAGCCCTGGTGATCACAGAGTCCCGGAGGCCACCATCTCCAAGGAGAAGAAGCCAGCTGCAAAAGATCCGAAGGCCAAGGCTAAAGGCGCCCTTTCAATGCAGCTTCAGTGCTTCGAGTGCTTTACTCCGCAAGAGTCTCAACACGCAAACACCTAGCTCTCTCGTTGTTTCTGACTTTGTTTCGCTGACTTTTCCTTCACGGCTCAACATCTCGCATATATGGACGCAGTTCCTTTTGCAGGCAAGGCCAAAACGAAGAAGAAGCAGCTGATTGCTAAGCCGCATGTGTGCTTTTCGCTTTGCGCTACGTCTTGTGCTGCATGCAAAGTCTGCGAAGTGTTGCATGTTGCATTCAGACCACCCCAGGTCGAGTGAGAGCGAATCCTCGAGCAGCGCAACAACCTTAGCACGAACGGAGCACACCACTACAGTTTCTGCGTCAATATCACCAGAAGTCTTACACTTTTACAGCGCGCCCATTCCAAGGGCTCCGAGTCTGGCAGCGGCTCTGAATCTTCATCGTCCCCACCCCCTCAGAAGAGGCCATGATATTCATAGGATTGTGTGCACCGGAAGAACTTGAGGAACGTTTGAGACAGGTGGGTAGGTGGAGCTGACTTCACACTAGTGGGCCGTTTTAGAAATCCGCTGTTCGATTCATGCCTGCGCAGTACACAAAGCTGCTATGCACGGGATGCATGAATAGTAGGAGCCTGAGCACAATGGTCGGTTCAGCCAGCTGCAGGCGAGTATGAACCGAGGAAGTTAGCAAGAGCGGCTGCTGAAGCTTCAGCTTTTGAAAAGACGTTTGTGAATGATCTGCACAGCAAGCCGGTTGAATCTAGAGCTTTTGAAGTAGCTTCCGTCAGCCTGCCATCTCATGCATTGGTGCAAGCCTGGTGTGTGTGTGTGTGTGCGTGGCTTTCACACGACCGCAGTTTCTGTCGAGCAAGCAGCGGTGCAATCATGTCATGGTATGTCATTGTCACCTGCAGTCTCCAAACCCTACTGATGCACACAGATGCAGCATGATCTTAGCTTCTTGTCAAGTGTTACCCAATCTTACTGCCATGCTTTCATCGGCGATCAATCGCTTCAATGAAGGTGCTTTTGCTAAGAGCTGCTACTGGTATGCTGGTTCCAGGAAGGTCAAGCTCTAATCTTAAAAAGTGACTGTTTCAAACTTCTGGTGCATGCTACGACCAAGGTTGCATATCAGATTTGAAGAAGCCGGCCGGCTAGGAGGCTAGACCCATTGCACCTCTCAAATGGTTCATGATGAAGTTGTTGCCACGTTGTTCTCCTGACCTCGCAGATGTGGTTGCTGCCGTCTGTTGCACCTTTGCAGTCAAGACTCAAGACCTTGTGGGATGCACAGATTGCGGCAACCGTGCAGGCTGTGTGAAGATGTGGGCAGTCGACTTGGTGGAGAGCAGTCTTCGTCGAGGCGTGGTTGCTGCACCTCTGCAGTCGAGACTCCGTGAAGGTGGCCTGCGCAGCCCTGCTGGGAACTTCACGTCAAAGTGCGAAGTTGAACTGCCTTCTAGGCCCTTTGCTCCGAGCCCTCTTCTTTTCCTGCTTTTCTCGCCCCTTTTCGAGTCTCTTCCGTCCTAGCTCGGCTCGAGGTTTAACTTGAGTCAGCCCCGGTATAGGGATCGAGGGACATCCCGCTTCAGTGGGGCAATGCTGCAGGTTCGGATTCACATAATGATTACTGGCCAAGCGGTGGCTTGCGTGACGATGGAGGAGTTGCTGAGCACTGCCGGCGACACTGTGCCACGTGCGCACCCCAAGACTCTGTCTCCAAAGGATCCAAGCAAGAGCCGAAGTCGAGACCGGGGGATGCCCAAGGATCCTTTGGAGACAGAGCTTTAGGGCTGGTCGCACAAGACATGACAGCCTTGCATGTTGCAGCTTGGCATGGAAGGAAAGTCACCACAGCGCTGCTTCTCGAAGCTGGTGCGGCAACCAGCCCACAAAACAGAAGACCGTCGAGCCACGTCACTTTTCATCGCAGCTGAGAAGGGCCTCTTGGCAGTGTGTGAGAGTTGAAAGGGCACTGAAGGCCTAGCTCCCAAAGTAGTCCTCACCTCTGAGTACGCACTGGGATTCCAAACACCACAAGTGGCGGGCTTCTTGTTGAAGTTGGTGGTCGAAGCACATGGATCCCCGCCGCTTGTCATCGCAGCTCAAGACGACCACTTGGAAGTGGCGCGTTTGTTGCTGGAGTCGGGCTGCGGACAAGGACCTGGCCAAGGCAGATGGAGCCACGCCACTAAGAGCGCAGCTTGGAGGGAAGTCTGAAGTGGCACGTTTGTTGCTGGAGTCACCTGACTCCAGCAACAAACGTGTCACTTCCAAGTGGGCCACTTCTCATCGCAGCTCAGGAGGGCCGCTTGGAAGTTGCACGCTCGTTGCCTGAGTGGGGGTGCGGACAGGGACCGGGCCGCAGAAGATGGAACCACGCCACGTTTCAGGGCAAAGTGTTTCGGCCATGTGCAAGTGGCACGTTTGCTGGAGCTTTCCGCAGACAAGGACCTGGCCAAAGCAGATGGTGGCAGGTTTGTCGCAGCTGAGAAGGGCCATTTAGAGGTGGCACGTTTGTTGTTGGAGTTTGCTGCGGACAAGGAGGCGACTGCAAATGGAGCCACGCCACATTCATTGCAGCACATGGAAGTGGCATGCTTGTTACTTTCTTGCTGAAGCTAAATTTGGGGCTCCTCTCTTTTTGCCCCGTTTTTGCAGCTTGCCAGGTGCACCAGCGAGGCCTTGGGCCTGGAATCAGGACTCTCGGAGTCTTCGGAGTCTCTTTGTGACTCCTCGTGGCCCTCGTGTGCAAGTCGGCTTCTCATGTACATTACCATATATTTATGGTCACGATTCTAATCACGTCAAAGTCAGACCTTGAGGCCAGCTCGACCAAAAGAACCCCCGCGAGGCGCGCCATTTTCGAACAAATGTGCGAATCAACATGCGAACTTGGATGGACATTCCTACCGAATCCCCCACATCAACATCCCTCAGATATCCCCCAAGATGGCCATTCCTACCCCCCGCCAACATCCCTCAACATGTTCCCCCCCTCCATCAACATCCCATAGGCCGAACATGGCCATTCCTACGATCCACGATCCCCCCTCAACAACAACATTCCTCAACATTCAAGACTTTGGGACACCGTGCAGGCTGTGTGAAGATGTGGGAGCAGTCGACTTGGTGGAGAGTCGTCGCTGAGGCGCGGTTGCTGCCGTCTGTTGCACCTCTGGAGTCAAGACTCAAGACGTTGTGGGATGCACAGATTGCGGCAACCGTGCAGGCTGTGTGACGATGTGGGCAGTCGACTTGGTGGAGAGTCGTCGCTGAGGCGCGGTTGCTGCCGTCTGTTGCACCTTTGCAGTCAAGACTCAAGACCTTGTGGGATGCACAGATTGCGGCAACCGTGCAGGCTGTGTGACGATGTGGGCAGTCGACTTGGTGGAGAGTCGTCGCTGAGGCACGGGTGCTGCCGTCTGTTGCACCTCTGGAGTCAAGACTCAAAACGTTGTGGGATGCACAGATTGCGGCAACCGTGCAGGCTGTGTGTGAAAATGTGGGCAGTCCACTTGGGGGAGAGCAGTCGTCGTTGAGGCGCGGTTGCTGCCGTCTGTTGCACCTCTGGAGTCAAGACTCAAGACGTTGCGGGATGCACAGATTGCGGCAACCGTGCAGGCTGTGTGAAGATGTGGGCAGTCCACTTGGGGGAGAGCAGTCGTCGTTGAGGCGCGGTTGCTGCCGTCTGTTGCACCTCTGGAGTCAAGACTCAAGATCTTGCGGGATGCACAGATTGCGGCAACCGTGCAGGCTGTGTGAAGATGTGGGCAGTCGACTTGGGGTAGGGCAGTCGTCGTTGAGGCGCGGTTGCTGCCGTCTGTTGCACCTCTGGAGTCAAGACTCAAGACGTTGTGGGATGCACAGATTGCGGCAACCGTGCAGGCTGTGTGAAGATGTGGGCAGTCGACTTGGGGGAGGGCAGTCGTCGTTGAGGCGCGGTTGCTGCCGTCTGTTGCACCTCTGGAGTCAAGACTCAAGACGTTGTGGGATGCACAGATTGCGGCAACCGTGCAGGCTGTGTGAAGATGTGGGCAGTCGACTTGGTGGAGAGTCGTCGCTGAGGCGCGGTTGCTGCCATCTGTTGCACCTCTGGTCAAGACTCAAGACGTTGTGGGATGCACAGATTGCGGCAACCGTGCAGGCTGTGTGAAGATGTGGGCAGTCGACTTGGTGGAGAGTCGTCGCTGAGGCGCGGTTGCTGCCGTCTGTTGCCCCTCTGGAGTCAAGACTCAAGATCTTGCGGGATGCACAGATTGCGGCAACCGTGCAGGCTGTGTGAAGATGTGGGCAGTCGACTTGGTGGAGAGTCGTCGCTGAGGCGCGGTTGCTGCCGTCTGTTGCACCTCTGGTCAAGACTCAAGATCTTGTGGGATGCACAGATTGCGGCAACCGTGCAGGCTGTGTGAAGATGTGGGCAGTCGACTTGGTGGAGAGTCGTCGCTGAGGCGCGGTTGCTGCCGTCTGTTGCACCTCTGGTCAAGACTCAAGATCTTGTGGGATGCACAGATTGCGGCAACCGTGCAGGCTGTGTGAAGATGTGGGCAGTCGACTTGGTGGAGAGTCGTCGCTGAGGCGCGGTTGCTGCCGTCTGTTGCACCTCTGGTCAAGACTCAAGATCTTGTGGGATGCACAGATTGCGGCAACCGTGCAGGCTGTGTGAAGATGTGGGCATTCGACTTGGTGGAGAGTCGTCGCTGAGGCGCGGTTGCTGCCGTCTGTTGCACCTTTGGAGTCAAGACTCAAGACGTTGTGGGATGCACAGATTGCGGCAACCGTGCAGGCTGTGTGAAGATGTGGGCAGTCGACTTGGTGGAGAGTCGTCGCTGAGGCGCGGTGGCTTCCCTCTGTTCTGTGTGTGATCTGCTTGATTTTCTTGATTTTCAGCTTGGCCCCCACATTCTTGTCAGCAGGTCGCGCATTGTGGTTGCTGGAGACCTTTTGACCTTGGCGAACTTTTGCCCTGGAGCCAGCCATAAAACCTTAAGACTGAGCACCAGACGACAGGTTGCACAATAGGTCGGCCAGAGAACCTGTCGAGAGCTTCCCAAGCTCAAGCCAGAAGTCGAAAACCAAAAATCGCGATCTGGGATGGGTTCATTCCTCGACCAAGATCTAGTTGCTCTTCTCGCCATCGCACCTTGTGGACATGAGCTAGACGAAGCTTTGGGGCACGTGTAAACTGGCAGTGGGAGTTGAATGCCTCGGCTGGCTTTGTGGATGTCAGGCAAGCAAAGGCTGCAGCCGTTGTCAGCTCACCATCCTCAATAGTTTTCCTCAACACTTTTCCACTAGTGACGATGCCAGCAGGGTGGCGCGGCTAAGGCTGAGCAGAAGTACAGACCTACGCAGACACAGGTAATCTTAGACAAAGCTTTTTTCTGCAGTTCTCGCCGTTTGTTGGTCACCCCTGGTTCGAAGTTGCCGGGGACTTGACGCTGTATTTTCAGCCTCAGCCCGGACCTGTTTTGGCGGCAACGATACACCACATTCTTTCGAGGCCATGGAGGTGGTGCTCAAAGACACCAAAGGCCTGCGCTGCATGCGCTGTGAGAAGGGAAGAAGTGAGCTGCGAACGTGGATTGTGGCTTCTGCAAATTGGTGCAAATTTAAAACCCAAGTTGTATCATTTGGAGGTGTGTCACCGGAGACCATTATCTCCATCAGGGCAGGCTCCACACGTCGCCAGGCAGCTGAGCCCACCAGTGTGGTCCTGCGTTAAATGCGTTAAATGCTGTTGAGTCCTTCGGGTCTTCGGGTTGTGTACATTTTTTGGGATGCGCGAGGTGCCAGTGTCCTTGGCAGACAAGCCCTTTAAGCAAGGGCCTCGATTTTAGATTCTGCTCCAGCGTCGCTGCATGCCGGTGCAGTCTATAAGCTGACCTGAGGTTTCCCTGTCAGCTCGCAGAATGTGGCGCCATCAAGGCATACTGCGGCAAAACATTGGCGACTGTTGCAGAGCAGCTTTGGGCATTTTGGGCGCAGAGGTCGACTTGATGACCGTTACAGCATCGGCGCGGGCCATTCTCCGGCCAGAAGGCAATTCTGGTAGTCCGGTGTTGCCACAGCGACGTACTTGGTGCGCTCGGCAGGCGAACAAGATGTCCAGATGAAGATGACCAAGAAGAGCTCCGTGGAGGCGTGATAGCTGCAAGCCTTGATTTCGAGCATCTTTGCGCACATCAGCGCTCACACGTATTGCCTTTGGGTTTCTTGATTTTTCTTGGCCGTCTTCCAGGCCCAGCCTGCTGCTGAGGCAGAGGCCAAGTGGTCAGGTTAAGTGTCGGCTTTACATGTTCTTGCCATCTTTTTTGCGTGAACGTCGGCAACGGACCCGCCTTGTGCAGGTCTCGTTTCTGGTGAGAAGCTCGTCAGGCCATGCCGTACACTATGCCACGTGCTATACCGCGTGTGTTGGCTGAGAGCGTGCTCTTGGCATCAGCGTAGCAGTGTAGCGTGAAACCGGAGAATGCCGAATGGCCATCACACGGCCTGCAGGTGAGCCTTCGACCATGCCAGGGCCACAGTTGCAGCTTGCGCTTGCTCACTTGACGTGAAACATGCCGCGATGTTGCATGGGTGCGGGGGGGGGGGGGGGGGGGGGGTGGGGGCGGTCATGCTTTGGATTCCTCGGAGAACGAGGAAGGATTGAAATGCACGGAATGGCCCAGGTCGCATGACGAGCGTGCTGCAAAGAAGCGCGGCTTGGCTAGTGCGACGGAGGAGTATCTTGGAAAGCATGGGGTGCTGACCTCAGGGGGATGTGTGGAGACGGCGGAATTGAACTAGATGAAGAGAGCAAGGTGCTTACCTTCATCCAGGGTGTGCTCCAAGGGGTCATCCGAGACAGGCGTGCAATTGCTTCACTTGCCCGTGTTGTTTGTGTGAACGTGGCCTTCCTGGCTAATGGTCACTCCGCTTCTGCAGTGTACGTGTGTCACGCACTCGCCAGCTCAACCACTTACACATGCGCCACTTGCCCCATTTACTTTTCCGGAAGAGCTAACTGATGGTGCCCAACTTGCCTAACTGGCCCGGAGCGAAGTAACTTTGCCCCACTTGGCATACGTGACTGCAGGCCGGAGGATCCTTACAAATACGCGCGGGTTCCTAGGGCTGATGCTTGACACACAGCAGAAGTTGAGTACAGTTGGAGTTAGAAGACTTGGTTGGTTTTCTACCTCCAACTAAGAGGCAGAGGCCTTGCCACTTTGATCTGGCTGCTCTTGCGCCTGTTCCGCTCAGCCCTTCTGCATAGCTCCATTGCGAGGTTGCAGATCAGTTTGCATCTGCCTCTGTCTCGAAGAAGGCGGGCGGAACTCTTTAACCCTGCAGTGACAGCACACACGAGCCGTGCGAGACAGGCCTTTCATACAGTAGCTACGTCAATTTCTTCAGACAATTTTGCTGCTTTGCCGGACAGCTTTCGTTAAGTCAATTTTGCTTGCGATGGCAAGGCTTGAAATTTGTGACATGTTGTGATGCGCTAGCAGTCCTGACAGCGAGTTCTTTGCTGTGCAGTGGAATTGACGTGGTTTCCTTCCCTCGCACAGTAGCCTTTACATGCAAAGCATGACGTGCTTGGCCCGAGCCTGTCGATCCCCGACTGGACTTTTTTCGATGTGGGGGCAACATCCAATGACCAGTGTGTGTAGTGTCTTGTGTGTGTGTGTGCATCTGTAACTAGAAGTTTACCACTAGTGACTGCGGTCCATGTTCTACCTGTTCCAGCAACGGATGCTTTGGTTGAGCAGTATCAGCGGCAGGGGGACACAGCATGTCCCTGGGACTGTGTCCAACGAAGCTACCAGTGACATGGGAATGGACGGCTGATCAGCTTCCTGTACCTGCAACAAGATGAAATGTGAATCATTAATTTTCGTCATCGCTGTGCAATGTTTCAACTTCGCTGTTGTCCATCCCAAATTGCACCCTGAATATACATCGACAGTTATAACATGCAGTCTACATGTCAGACATTCGGTGCCTGGGATTGCAAAGTGCCTTGGATTGCAAAGTGCCTTGGATTGGAGCGGAAAACTGGACTCGCAAGTGTGTGTGTGTGTGTGTGTGTGTGTGTGTGTGTGTGTGTGTGTATGTGTGTGTGTGTGTCTGTATGTGTGTGGTGGCGGCTTTCCTCCCCACGCCTTGACATGCCTTGACTTGTCGCGGGCACGTTGTAACAATGTGCTCGAATGTTGCACGTGGCATCCTACGATCCTCCTTCGACTTGTGCAAAGAATGCAAAGAATGGTTTCGGGAGGCGGCTCCGACCTTGGAGGAGATGCGACAAACCGCCCGTGATGCTCTCCTGCACGGTGCAACGTCGGGCAAGCTCTTGGAGGTACAGCCCACAAGTCAGCCAGTCTTTTGGCTTGATCATGAAAGCCTGCAGGTCCTTCGCCACGGCACAACGCCGAAAGCCAACAGCCCAACTTCCGGTGAATTGCCGAAGGCCACACACACCTTTTGCACGGGAAGCGTGTGGTTTCATTTTTGGTTTCGCGCCAGGAATATGACATCATGTGACCAAATATACACAGCTTGTTCCGACATATTTTTTCACTTTGTTGCTGCACGGCTACATGTGTTTGGCCTCGGCCTGGGGAGGCGTGGAGCAGGGCGTCCCATACGAGGTCCATACGAGGTCCAGTGGGCGGGGCCACGACCCATAGTCATAGGAGGTCATAGGAGGTCAAAGGAGGCGCAGGGGTGGGGCCAAGGCATCCAAAGCCTAGTCTCCATAAAGTCTTTCAAAACGCACGGGCAAATCATGGAAGGTCGGAGGTCCACACAAAGGAACAAGGTAGCACAAAAAGGGGCCACTCCACAGATCCTGGATGCTTCTATGGACACCCTATGCACCCCTTTACAGACCTCTACAGAACCTCACTCCTTTGTGATAGAATTCCCGGCCAAGGTGTTTAGCCGCAGGTCCGGAATGCCTTTGCCCCACACCCTGTGTTGAACCGCCAGCGGGGCGGGCCAAACAAAAGGCACGCAGAAATCAGGCAAAATGACGCGGAACGTGCTAATGCCCAGGCTTGGAGTTTTGAGTCCTGTTGCATCTGAAGCAGGGCAGCCAAATCTCTTTGATTGATTTGGAGATCATTAGATTTGTGGCTCGTGCTATCTGCATGTTTTGCTGATCCGCGCGCTTGTTTCATTGCAATACTGCTTGACAAGATGATTCGAGTCAAACATTCAAAGCCGAAAAGTTCATTCATGCACCATAATGGACCCCTACTCAGACAGTCCCAGTTGCGGTTCCGTGCGGAGCTATGAAGCATGCCAACATGACTGGGTGTTTGTTTTATGGACTGGAAGCAGGCATTCGACTCGGTGCGCACAGAAGATTTGGAATTTCACCTGATCTGTTTTGATCTGGTGGACTGCGTGTACACTCGGCCCACTTTTCAAGTGAAGATTAATTCATGATAGTCCTGTCCATCATACTGACTGTGGATGAGTCCCAGCATCCAGGAGGTACCCCTTCTCCAGCTTCCCATGTCGAGTACGCAAACGACACGCCACTGATAGGCTTGACCACAACGGAATTGGAACAAATGAGCATGCTCTAGAATATCAAAGGCAAACATCAAAGACAGATTTGCGTGCGGCAGTTCCGACCACACTGCAGGTTCGATACCTAGGCTCCAGCCATGGTGTCCTGGACAGTTCCTTTCCGCACAACCTTCAGATGTAGGGCGGCCTTGGAGGAGGCATACAAGAAGCTCCGCCACGTGTGGGGGCTTACATCTTACATCACCTTACATCTCCTGCACCTTTTTTTTTTGGGTTGGATTTGCCCCGACATGGCCGGACCAAAGCCTCAGACTCACTCCTTAGACCGCTACAACTTCAGGTTCCAAGGCATTTCATTGTAAAGACAGAATCCCATTGATCACTGCCGTACGTCCCTAGAGACCGTCGCCAACTTGGACACGGAGTCGTCACCAGCAGCGCCAGCTCCAGTGTCTGCATGATCTGGACCACATGAAGAAGCTTTAGCACTTGCAGCACACAAACCTGGGCAAGAAACAACATCACCATGGAGAAGCCAAGCTTGACCCATGCAGTCTTCCGGACACAGTTGCCTTGTTGTGCACGGCATGACCTCTGATGTGACCAGGCTTTGGCATATGTGAACAGGTCCCACTTGTGGGCTGGCCACCGGCAGCCGTGCCATCCGTGCTCCATCCACAACAACCGTGAGCATGTACCTTGTGCACTTCTGTACGGTCCCTTATGTACGGTCCCTCAGGTTCAACAGTTACCAGTCTCACCCCCGGGAGGAATCTGAGCCGAGTCGAAGGATACCCAGTGTATTTCTGTCTTCAGGGAGGGAGCAGCAGGGTGAGGCATGGTGAGGCACCAAAGTGCGCGCAGCAGTCGCGTGCGCCGCGAAAGCAAAATCACAGATTGAACCCTTAGAGTAATCTTTGTGACCGGCGTGTTTCGCTCTTTCTCATGTCCTGAGAGCTGTGGAAAGCCTTCGAATTTGGCAGGCAGACGTCGCAGAGCAGTCGGCTTCCGTCGATGAACTGCGGCAAGCAGCCAGGGATGCCTTGTTGAAAGGCGCGCAATCTGGCAAGCTGTTTGATGCACTTGCCCAGACCAGCGCAGAGAAGGCGGAAGCGCACGCAACAGCAGCAAAAGATGTTGATCAGTTGCGCCAGCAGGCGCGCAATCTGCTGCTGGAGGGAGCGCAAAGTGGCAAGCTGCTGGAAGTCTTGCAGGGCGCGCCTCCACCGGAGCCGACCGAGCCAGCAGACGTGGACAAGCTGCGCAAGCAAGCTCGTGAAGCACTGCTGGCGGGCGCGCAGTCCGGAAAGTTGTTCGATGTGCTGGCCGAGACTGCGGGAGTCCGGCAGGAAGAGGGCAAAACAGCAGATGGGACAGAAGAGATAGATGCACTACGCCAGCAAGCACGAGACTTACTTCTCGAGGGAGCGCAAAGCGGAAAGTTGCTTGAAGTCTTGCAAGGTGCGTCTCCGGAACAGGGCAAAGCAGATGGGACTGACGAGATAGATGCACTGCGTCAGCAGGCTCGGGACTTGCTGCTGGAGGGCGCTCAGAGTGGAAAACTGCTGGAAGTTTTGCAGGGTGCGTCTCCAGCGGAGCCGACAGAGCCAGCAGACGATGTGGACAAGCTGCGCCAGCAAGCTCGTGAAGCGTTGTTGGCGGGCGCGCAGTCCGGAAAGTTGTTCGATGTGCTGGCCGAGACTGCGGGAGTCCGGCAGGAAGAGGGCAAAACAGCAGATGGGACAGAAGAGATAGATGCACTGCGCCAGCAAGCACGAGACTTACTTCTTGAGGGAGCGCAAAGCGGAAAGTTGCTTGAAGTCTTGCAAGGTGCGTCTCCGGAACAGGGCAAAGCAGATGGGACTGACGAGATAGATGCACTGCGTCAGCAGGCTCGGGACTGCTGCTGGAGGGAGCGCAAAGTGGAAAGCTGCTGGAAGTCTTGCAGGGCGCGCCTCCACCGGAGCCGACCGAGCCAGCAGACGTGGACAAGCTGCGCAAGCAAGCTCGTGAAGCACTGCTGGCGGGCGCGCAGTCCGGAAAGTTGTTCGATGTGCTGGCCGAGACTGCGGGAGTCCGGCAGGAAGAGGGCAAAACAGCAGATGGGACAGAAGAGATAGATGCACTACGCCAGCAAGCACGAGACTTACTTCTCGAGGGAGCGCAAAGCGGAAAGTTGCTTGAAGTCTTGCAAGGTGCGTCTCCACCCAAGGAGGATTCAGCAGATGACGTGGACAAGCTGCGCCAGCAAGCTCGTGAAGCGCTGTTGGCAGGTGCACAGTCCGGAAAGTTGTTCGATGTGCTGGCAGAAGCAACGGGGGTCCAACAGGAACAGGGCAAAGCAGATGGGACAGACGAGATAGATGCACTGCGTCAGCAGGCACGGGACTTGCTGCTGGAGGGCGCTCAGAGTGGAAAACTGCTGGAAGTTTTGCAGGGTGCATCTCCAGCGGAGCCGACAGAGCCAGCAGACGACGTGGACAAGCTGCGCCAGCAAGCTCGTGAAGCGTTGTTGGCGGGTGCGCAATCCGGAAAGTTGTTCGATGTGCTAGCCCAAACACCAAAGCCGTCAGCCAGTCAGGATGGAGAAGAGCATATCCAGCAGGAACACGGCGCAGCAGGTGAGACGGATGAGATCGACGCGCTTCGACAGCAAACGCGCGATTTGCTGTTGGAAGGCGCGCAGAGTGGAAAGTTGCTTGAAGTCTTGCAGGCTGCGTCCCCGCCGGAACCGACAGATTCAGCAGACGATGAGGACAAGCTGCGCCGCCAAGCTCGTGAAGCACTGTTGGCGGGTGCCGAGTCCGGAAAGTTGTTTGAGGCTCTGACGGAAAAGAAGCCACCTGCTGACGACGACATGGATGACTTGCGTAGACAGGCACGGGAAGCACTTCTGCTTGGTGCACAGTCAGGGAAGCTTATGCAGCTTCTGGCCAAAAACAGCGAGCAGAAAGCTGCAAAGAGGAGTGCTGAGGGCCCCGACGATCTGGAACTCCTGCGGCAGCAGGCTCGAGAGGCCTTGATCCTGGGTGCACAGAGTGGAAGGTTATTGGAGGTCCTGGCAAAGCCGGATGAGACAGATGAGGTGTTCCAGCTGAAGAGGAAGTTATGTGAGGCTATGGCGGGAAGCATGGAGACAGGCGTGCTTACAGAGGCCTTGAAGGACGTCCGTGATTTGCGGACACAAGAGATTTGCCAGGAGGCAAGCAATGCTTTACGAGATGGCGCTGAGAGCGGAAAGGTCCTGCTGATGCTTGCAGACAAGGCGGCGGGCACAGGTGAGTCGGAGCCAGGTGCTCAGACAGACTCAGACAGACTCAGACATGCATCTGGCACTGCATCTGGCACTGATGCAACGCATCTTGAAGTCTTGGTGTGAAGCTCCGAAGCCCTGCACGACCCAGGAAAACTTTGGAAACTACACAGAAGCCTGAGGACGCAGGGATGTGACATGATCTAATTGTAGGGATGTCGAGAACCAGTTGCAGAGTTCATGTTACGGAACGTGTGCTATTGCGTGATATCGCGTGCTGGTGGCTGCTGGTGTGGAAGGAGGTAACCCAGAAGCTTGCGGAGACCGCAGAGGTGAGCACTCGGATCCCTCTTCTGTGCTATTCACGATTATAGAGTTCTATCTAACTATCGAACATGTTACCGAGAACCCTTGAAGCGCTTCGTCTGAGGCGCTGAAGGCGTCCCCTGAGGTGGACAGGCCAGAGCTTTTTGCCATCTTATGTCCGAGGGAAAATGGTTTTGGCCTTGATTATGTAGCGCACCCGCTCCAGGGCGAAGGCGGCAGACATGGCTCTCCAGTGCGGCGTCTCAGACCTTTGTTTTCTCTTCTGTATGACAAGACTTAAAGTGTATCTGCACGAAGCAGAAATGGTTCAGGCTAAAGCTGCTGCAGGACCAGAAGAGGACTCAGATTGGCAGACGAGTCACTCGTTGCGTATGTGCCTGATGTCTCCTTGGGCCCCTTTTTTCCCGGGAAGTAGCACCTGTCAGCTTAGCAATGTTCCGAGTCCTGTTCTGGGGCTCTTCGCACTTTTGAGGTTAGGACTGCCTCTGTGCTGTTGCAGCATCATTGCTGTCGACCCGTGAACTATTTTTCGTATCTGCTTGGTTGATCAACTTGGATTTTCTGTTTCTGCCAGCATGTTTTGCGGTGATCCTGGTTGCTCTGGCCCGTGCCTATTTGCCTGACGTCGATATGATGTTCTTTTGCCACCACAGGACGATGGCCGCTGAGAAAGAGTGCTTGTCTCTTGGGCCTGCTTCATTGAGTTCAGAGGGATCCGAACGGCACTGGCTACTGGTAGCAACGATTGCGTCATCCCTGTGTGCCCAGATTTACTGCATTTGCTGTGAAAGGCAGCTACCGGATGTCGCACTGAGTGTGGCATGCGAAAACGTGCACTGTGCCAGGGAAGATCTCTTGAAAGAGCTCGAGTTAAAGAACAGCGTGCTACGAGTCAGGCGTTTGTGAAGGGTTGATTCCAACGTCAAAGCCGGTGTTCGAGAGCCAACACACACCCACCACTCGATTCTGCCAGGAGCAGGAGTACTTCGAAGGAAGAGGCCTCATAGGTCATGTCTCACACTTGCAAAGCAGCAAGCTAGCAATCTCGCCATTATGCAGCATGGACCCTGTGATGTCAACGAATGACCCTCAGGGCTAGTTGCTACCTGCCGGGGTCTTTGCCGTATAGTCGCCAACACCTCCGGTCCATTGCTTGACTGGAGTTGCTTTGGCAGATAGTTGTGGGATGTTTCTGCGTTCTGCCGTGCTAGCATGTGCTAGCATTTGCACCAATACCAGCTCGTGAAACATTCTGCGCAGTAGATGCTTACGGGCAAGTCTTTCCTAGCTCCCTCATCCTGAAAGAGCGAGCCGCCTGGTCACGGACATGTCAACACGAAGTTCCAGGAACACTTGTGCAGAGTATATCATGGTAATTCATGGTGTATCGTCGCACTGTCGACTCACCGCTCGACACCAGTCGGCACGCAAGGATCGGCCTAGGTCATGCTCTCTATTCTTCGCAAAAATACCGTTTCACTTCTCAAAGAACAGTTTCACAACCGAGATTGCTGCAGTCTGCGCGTTTTGCATGAAAAGGCTTCCAAGGTGTTACACTGTTACACGCTGTTGCGTTGGCCTTGGTGTGTTTTTGACAGAGAGATGATGACAGAGGTCTTGTATGCTGGCCACGACTGTCCATGATGGCCGTACAAGCATTGACGCATTAGAGGTGCGTGTCAAGACCAGTAAGACCAGTATGTAGGAAGCTGGACCAGCCAATTGTCGCCTGTTCAGAAGACGATCCGGAGGAGAAGTCGTGATACGGAACAGCGCAGACCAGCACATCCAAGGCACATCTAAGGCACGGTAGATATCGGTAGGCTTTCGATGGCTTTCGGGGTGCGGCCCAGCGACTCCCAGGCTCCAAAAGAAGGGGAGAGTGGAAAGGGTGCTTGCTCCGAGCTCTGCTAAGCTGTGCCGAAATTAGCCTGCCAGGAGCCGGGGCTGTGCGGGCCTCACACCTACCATGCAGTTGCGTAGTTGACCGCGCCCATGCTCTACGGACTCTAGGCCATGGTCGGAGCCACTCCAAAGTTTGGGTCTTTCATGTCCCCTGTGTTGGGAGAACCTGGAGAAACTGCCGCTGCACGTGTCAATGGTGCGACGATGACAGTAGCAACTGCAGAATGCTTGCGTGTGGGTGGAAGTATTGAGGATGCTGAGAGCCATGAGTTGCTCAAGTACTGATTCTCTCAAGGAGACAGGGTCTCTGAGGGCACTGCAAGGTAGCCCGGTGCGGTCCATTCATTCAGGTCGTCTAACTGGAGAAGGTGATTTGCGCATGTCAACTCCTTGTAGGCACATCGTTTAGCATAGAGGAGACTTGATCCGACGAAGAACACATTCAACTTGAGCCTGTGAAAATCCCTTTTGCGTTAGTTCCACTGGACAGTCTGGCATTGAGCTCTCCGACAGAATTGGTGGCATTGTGGCGTTGCTTGGTCGTCCATGCTCCAAGGTGAGACTTCCTTGCAAGTCCGCCTTGCAAATCTCCTGGCTGTTCTCTTTTCTAAAAAATACAGTCACGTTGTACGTTGTGTAAGCTGGGGGCGGGCGCACCTCCCAGGCAGAGCCTGCTCGTTGGAGATGTCCTGATACGTCATCCAGATCTTGTCGGTTTGGCCAAGCTCTTGGGCCCTTTGTCAGCCCAAGGCACGTGATCGCACTTGAATCACTTGAACGTTTTTGAGGATTCGCCGGCAGAGCTTTTCGCAGTTGATGCTCCGGAGGCCTGATCAGCATGATCAGCACCGGGGGCCATCGAAGATTGCACGTAAATCAGACGCATTCGACACCGCAATCTACTGCATGCTCAGCATTGCGGAGCACTGTTCCCTCTCTCAGGCTGTGGCGTCGGCTCCTAGCCAAATGCCCGGGTTCCGCATTGACGTGGGGGGTTTTGTTCGTACATTCGTGACCACGTTCGTGACCGCCTTTGTCTCAAGTCAAGTTTCCACATTTGCTGTACAGCTTCATGCTTCCCTCACGTGACAACAGAGAGTTCATGCAGACAAAGCCTAGAAGAACATGCCCCCACATGGTCTTACACGCCTGAGACGTGCATTGCGCAGCCTTGAAGCAACGTTCGCATCTTTAGCATCCTTTAGGACACGGTCGTTGTGTGTAGCTCTGGCAGTCATGCGGCGGCTCTTTGCTGCAAGCCTTATTCTTGTGCCGATCAGGGCGACTCGCTTTTGTTAGATGTGTGCCCACCACTTTGCTGACGAAGATCTCCTTCAGTCTTATGTTCCCAACTGTGCACCATTGTCTCTCAGGCATATGTGCGCTTGCCAAGCAAAGGTGCCGGATGCCCCGCAGGAGAGCATGAGTACCCGAGAATGCCTCAACAGCCGAGCGTGTAGCGAGCTGGTCGGGAGGAGCCGAACCGTGCGAGTGGCGACACAAGGCATTGGACGGGTGATCGAAGATCCAATTGTTTAGCTTAAGCTTCTCATCCTAGCTTCACCATACTCGTGAGCTGGGCGACATGTAAGAAGAACATAGAAGAACCATGACGCCTGAAATCATCAGTACTGCCCACCGGTTGTGTAGCTTCTGTTCCTTGATGCCCGTGATCTGCAATTTCTGCAAGCAATACATTCAGAAGCCGAGATCAAGATGCTGCTTGGTAATGCTTGGTAATGCTTGGTAATGTTTGGTAGTTCTGCCGCTCCATTGCCCCTGCTTTCCAGTCGGCAGAGCCGGAAATGGTGTCGTCGAGTCCGAGACCTACAGAGACCTACAGCAACCGAGTCGAACGCACAAGTCTTGCCAATTTTCTATTCTCGCTTTTCTGGAGTGAAAGGTTTGGGCGGAGTCTGGGTGGGGATAGATGCATCATGCCACGCATCCTTCGATGTCGTTTGTCACCTGCAAACGATGAACAAAAAGAAAACATGGGGGTGATCTCCTCAGGTGGGGAAGATCAGCAAGCCGACGCGTTGGCACTCCTCTTCTCATTGCTAGGGGGCTTCTTTATGGGAGCCTATCCTGTTCCCATCAAGGCCTGTCACTGCCCTGCTGGTGCCTAATTTCGTGAGTTCGACGTCTATGCCAGTGTCTGCAAGTCTGAGAGGCACCGCGGGTGCTGAAGGTGAGCCCCCATCCGGTCATCTTCCAGTGCTACAAGACGCTTTTCACAATCACAAGACCTTGAGCTCGACACAACACGCTTCAAGGTGCCCTCAGGCGCTGTTGCTATCTGTTGCCTGGTCCTTTTTCAGGGTATTACTGTGGTGCTAATCAGTCGTGAAGCTGTTGCTTCTCAGGACTTTCTGGACATTCCTCACGGGCTGGCTCTTCTTGCTGCCGCGCTGGTGTCTTGGCGGAGTCGGGGCGAGACAGCTTGCAGTCTCCTGTTTGGACCTAGTATGATGCCGCAGGCCTAGTTTTGGCAACCTTCACGACTTGTTCCGACCAGGTGGCAACATAAGTCTCCTGTCTTTTGTCCCACATGGTGGGGCGTTGTCAGCGCCCTGGGTTGGAGACTTGGCTGCAGGGGGTAGGTGTGCCAATCTGCGCCGTGTTCAGCATGTGCCACGTGTGTCAGGATTCCCAGCGGTGTTTGTGCCTAGGCAGGCCCTTGGGATATTTTATTTTTCTTTCCCTTATTGGGTTTAAGAGGATGATACTTAGGAACATGTTTCAGACGGTGTTAGGGGCCATCCTAGGTGCGATAGCGGCGGTGCCACGTCTCGGCGTCGGGATGACAGTGGCTGCTGCTGCCTTAGCTTCAGCGGTGTGAAAACATGTGAAAACATTCGGTGCCTGTTCGAGGGCATTGTCAAATCTGCTTCTTTAGCTTTGGGCCATGTTAGCAGAGGTTCAACTAGGATTCGAAAGCGCAATGAAAACAAGGTATTGCACCCTGCATGAGTATTGCACCCTGCATGAGAGTTGAGACAGCTGCGGTGGTGCTCGTCTTGTCGTGCGTGATGCGAAAACTACTCAGTGACCCGGATTCTCTCGTGTAGGTGTCTACGACATCTGCCTTTCTCATCTTCCAGTCTCGTTTCAGCTGCATGGTGCGGCCAAAGGTTTCAACAAGCAGCGGATCCATTTTGACCTTCCTGGTCTTTTGGCTCGTTCTCGGAGAGTCCATGAAGGAGCACAGCCTTGGAGGGCACCTGCATCCTGCCCAAAGTTGGATCTTTTCGGGCATATTGGTCAAAGCGAGGCAAGTTATGTCGCTCTGCCAACGTTCTGCCTCGCAGCTGCGACATAGACTTTCCTGCGGTCTCTGATGTCCAGCCAAGGGTATATTTCGCACCAGTCTATCTTGGCTGCATCATCCTTGGGATTGTAGGCCGGGGCAGGCAGCTTCAGCACAGCAGCGATGTTCTGCCAGATCGAGTTCTGCGCAGGAATGGTCTTGGCCACAGGCTTCAGGCCAGTGCTTCGCTCCTATGCAGAAGCAGCAGAGCAAATACCAAGCTTTGGAGAAGTTTGGGAGAATGAGTGGCATGATTCTGCACGCTGCGCTGTATGCACGCGATGTTGAAAGCTCTTGTCTTCAATCATTCTGTACCTCCGTTCGCTGCCTCTCTGTCTTCACATTGTCTTCACCATTGTGTCTTTTGCTCAGCCGGCCTGCGCCGGAAGAGCCCGGAAGGCGCTCCAAGGCGCAGGGCGGGAGGGGGGGGAGGGGGGGAGGGGGGATTTCTTCAAGGAAGAGGGTGCGCGGCAAGAGAAATAGTGACTTACACGGCTTTAGTTGGCGATTTATAATTTAGCTCTCCGCAAGCTCTTCGCATGGTCTTCCGTACCTCATTTCGCCATGTCGTCCGTTTTCATGAAAGCCTCCCTCTCACCCGTCGCCCGTAAAGTAAGGGGCGCCGTTGACAAACGAAGCTGATCTCGTCACGACTCCACACTCGGGTGCATCGGAGTTCCCAATCGCAGTCTTCACGGCAAGATACTTCTGCTATACCCCGCATCACCCAATCCTGCAGCCCACTACTGCCTTGCTGGTGCATGTAGGGACTGGTACATTAGAAGGAAGAGGAGGATAATCAAGGGACGAGGAGGAAGAGGAGCACCTGGTCAAAAAGATGTACATTGAATGGACAGAATGGACAGCTCGGAGGAAGGGACCTGGGGAGCCTAAGCCTTAAAATGTTGACCTCTACGGCTGCACGTAACTGGCAAGGGAATGGTGGGATTCCTGCTTGCCGTGTCGGTGGGTGTGAGCCTTACTTCTTCCAGGAATGAGCGAGCAGATGCAAGTAGCAAAGGCTGGCTGCGCCCTAAGGTGTCTTCAGTGCCGTTCAATATGGGGCGGTCAATCTGGGCAAGCAAAGCGCGCAGCGAGCTGCTGGATGTGCCGAGGCATCACAGTCCTAACAAATTCACGGCATGGTTGCTTGACAACCCTGTGAGGACATAACTAAATGCCCACCAGACTTTGTGGAAGCCTTCAACAACTTCGGTTCCTGGCAGTCTGGCTGCAAGGATCATCCCTCGAATGCCGATGCAGGTAGATTAGCCTTGCAGCTGTTTAGGGTGGCTCCCTGTAACTACGGCGGAGGCTTTCGGGCTCAAGTTGTGTGCGGCGTGTGTTCTCTCCTCCCAGGACCATTGCTGTGGCTGTGTCTCAACTACTCCTTTTTAACAAGTGTCTGAGACACTCAAACTTCGAACGGTTTTCTGCTTGCGTGCGTGGAAGACCGGGCGAAGAGAAGGCCAGTTCACAGGAGAGGCCGCAGAATATAAAAGGGAAGAGCTGCGACGGACAGGGCCCTTGCAGTCAAGCTGTTCTGGCGAGCTTCGCTTGTGGAATGAGCCTGCCAAACAGAGTTTTCTGAAGTTCTTGAGAACGAGCTGAATCCGCATGCCAATGCCAGCACAGATTCAACTGCGTGATTCTCTTCCTATCGGTGTGCGAGGAAGGTGGTGAACTTTGCTTAACTGAGGATGGCTTCTTTCGGCGTTGGGGCACTTCTTGTGACGACGGTTTTTGTGCTCGTCGTTGTTTTCCATGCTGCTATCCGGTCTTGCCCTCAGCTCAACACCAGCTCAGTTTGCCAGATCTTGTATTGAAGGGCATCGAAGGGATTCCTAGAAGGGCCGTGTTCGTCGCAACACGCAGCTCAGGCGGAAACCGGTGCCTTCGCCCCACTGGAAGGCTTTGGCAGGTCCCGGCTCTACGGCCGGGCTTCTCTGGGCCTTGGGCAACTTCTTCCAGGCCCATTTTGAGCACTATAATTGCGCATGTGTTGTGTCTGTATATGTCCACCCACCGCGTGCACACATCCATTCGGCACTTTCCTTTGGTGGCACCTTCAACTGTAAGCCTCCGCCAAGCTCATTCTTGGGCATGCTACTTTCTTGGACCCCTGCATGCTTTTGGATCTGCCAGACCGCGGCGGTCGTCAGAGGAGGCAGTGTGCCTGGACTGCAACGAGACAGGCAGTGGCCAGGGAAGCTCAGCAAAGAATTGGCTTAACAGATGAGGCTGTCATGCTGCCTGCCAACCAAGCCATCCAGTTGGTGACCTCCGGAGCTTTTGGTCTCCTCTATTATCACGAGGTCAGTCCCTTTGAGTTAGGTTTCTGTGCTTGTGCAAGCTGGGTCCCTTGTTGGACAGGTCCCAAACGTGCGTAGAGCAGTGTTCTGGACAGCTGCCGCGCTCTGGACGTTGGGAAGTATTCTCCTCCTCAGCCAGGAGCAGCGCACAAATGCACCCAATTCACCCAGCAAGAGTTTTCATGTGCTCAACCGATTCTTTTTCTTGATCCCCCTGCACGCTCGGGGCAACGATGGGGAGGGCGGACTTTGCATGGCCTGAGACCAGCAGCCCTGAAGGAGAAGGCATGAGTTGGAAGCCGGTTGTGTCACCTCGTAAGACCGACTGAGTCCTGCCTGACATGCTTCGACCCCTGTACAGCGAGTTGCAGGCGCTCATGTACGAAGATGCATAAAGAAGGGCTTACGGTGCCGCCACACTAAAAGAACACCGCAACAAAAAGCACATTTTCGGTTGGACCAGTGGAGTCCTTGAGGCTGGGGTGTTTTCTGGGCAAGTGCGTTGAGAGCCAGGTCCTCAGTTGCCTGTTGCCTCACATGACACAGGGAAGAAGGGCAGAGGCTCGGAAGAGCCTCGGAAGAGCCCAGGATGCACCGCCACTTCCAGCATCCGTCCGTGTCAGGAGCCTGGTCGCCGCAAGCTCTCATGAGCTTGGGGCGATGTCGCTTTGATCCCTTGTTCCCCACCTCGATGTGCGGTTGCTAGATTTTAAGTCAGCCAGTCTCCTCCCACACCAGGCAGTTGCAGGGTGGCGATGATCAAAGTAAATAGTTGATGGTGTGTTTGTGCGCGCGCGCGTGCGGGTGTGTGTGTGTGTGTGTTGTTTCTGTGTGTGTGTGTGTGTGTGTGTTGTTAGTGTGTGTGTGTGTGTGTTGTGGCATGTCTTGCTCCGAGGCCTCAGTGCCTGAGGAGGGTGGCTTCATAGTGCGACCGCTCACGAAGCCATTGCCCTCGGAGGCAGGTCTCGGGCCTCTGCACCCCATACTCCCTCGACCAAATTTTGTCTTGCCTTGAATCCCTCACATGCGCTTTCTCCAGCCAGGTCCTGCGTCTACAGCACAAGGCCTGGAAGATGTGTGCTTCACGTGCTTTTGCTGAGCATATTCACGGGGCCTCAGGGCCAAACGCGTACGTTTGCTGTCTCACATGTTTTCTGTGCCTGTGTTCCGTCCTTGCCAGTAAGATCAGCAGAGTAAGCAACTTGCTTTGCTTAGCAGATCTTAGCAGATCTTAGCAGATTTTCGTCAGGGCCGCTGCCTCTTGGCGCCGCGGCGCGAGGTGCATGCAGAGTTGGGTACCTTGGACTCATCAGTGAGAGTGACCTTATTGGAGCTCAGTGAACGGGCCGCCTCTGCCTGTGGTCCCTTTAGTTCTGCGCTCCCATTATAGACTTGTTGGCCCGCCTTTTTGCTGTCGCCAGCATCGACTGCCGTGGCCACTGGGAACCTCAAATGTGCCACAATTTTGGGGCAGTTGTGGTGTGGACACAACTTGGGCCGAAGGCGAACGAGCATTTTTCCCAACACACGTGACACCTCGAGAAAGTCTTAACGGCTCGCGACCCGCCTCGGCCGGGACCTACTGCCACTGCAGCGCTGAGGCAAGGTCCGCATGACAGGTTCCATGGGGCGAACAAGACGTAGTGTTCGGGGTTCAGGGTTTAAGTTTAGGGTCCACAAAACGCTGGATCTTGTGGGGGAGGGGGGTGGCATCACGCGGCCCCCGGAGGGTGGGGTACCTGCTTCAATTGTGTTCAGACACGGCCTGAGGCCTCGACGGATTTGCACAGGTTGTCCTAGCCACTTGTGCACGTGACACTTTGGGACAGTTCCTTGCGCATTTTACACACACTCTTCAGTGACCCAAGGCCCACGTGCAGGTCTTAAGGGAGTCCTAAGGCGGTCTTAAGTGGCCCCACCGTTCCAACACTCATCTCACATCCGGCCTCGAGCAGCAAAACGAGTTGATGCATTTATCTATTTTGGTTTCGGCATGTTCTTCGTGAAGCCGCTGTCTTTGCTTTCAGAATCCGAGGCTTTCCCGAGCCCGCGTTGGTCAGTAACGAGGCGGGCAAGGGGGTTTTGTCAGGGGCGGCTGGTAAGCGGCGTTTGTGGGTGTTGGTATAGAGCCGCAGCATGGCCAGGTGTTCGCCGAGGTCCGATATGGCCTGGCGCCGTCTGTGGTGCAGCGTTTAGACTTCGAAGACATCCGAGAAGGCGGCCGAACTATGAGGAACTGAATTCACCAAATCAGATCAAGCTCAGAAATGTGCTGAGTGCTGCTTGGTCATGCCGTGCACAGGAACTCTGCGCCTGTTTGCCATTCCCGGATTCGAGGGTGATGTTCGCGTCGTGACTGTGGTGGACGAAATGGCAGCCACAGAGGTTCTCGCACAGATTGGCCATGCTGCTATGCTCGGCAATGCAGGTGCGCTTGTTTGCTGCGGGCGCAACTTGTGTGTATCACATCTTTGGTTGCAACCGTCGTGCTTTGCAGGGTTGCAGAGGAAGAGGCTGTCAGAGTTCCTCCATGCCGCTGCGGCATCCCCTTCAGCAGCCAAGTGGCCCACGACTTCGGAGGCCCTGGCAAGACGTAGCTTCAAGTTGTTGCAGCATGTTGCAGCATGAAATGCTCAGCTCTCTGGAAGTGCTGCATAGCTGATCTGCGCTCAGTCGTCAATGCACATGCTCATCCCTTGGTGCGCTTTGATCGCATGTTGAATCGTTGAAAGGTGGCTTCTGGCGACTTCGTCGAAAGCTTGTTGCAAAGGCCTTCGATACGTACAATGCTGAGCTCGTTTGTGCAGGGGGAGCCCGCACTCAAGCAAACGGAGCTCTTAAACGACCGCTGTTGCCCTTGTCCAGGCCAGTACAAGACCCAGAGCTGCGTGGGGCTGTTCCGGGCGCGAGCGGGCTGTTCCCTCATCAGGCTCTTTGTCATCGTTCTTTGGCATGTTCTCCTTCATGTCGTCCTTCCTGGAAGACTTGGTGTGGCAGAAGGGACTTTTTTTGTGCTTTTGCCCACATGCCGAGCGTGCGTTTTGGTCCTTTCTCCATTGATGGTAGAAGGCACAAATCGAGAATGCCTGCAGCTTTGCAGGTTGCGACGGTTGCATGGATGCAAACCATCGAGCAAAGAGGAGCACAACGTCTGCAGGAGTGCAAAAGTCTTGCCTCATTTTGTTTCCCATTGTTTTCCGGTGTCTCGTCCGGTCCGTCGTACGGCAGCGGGCACGTGGTCAGGTGGCGCCTCTGCGCTTCGCAGGCACCAGCCTGGGTTCCTCGTATGACTTGCCCCTCCCTTGCGGTGGTGTGGTGGCACACCCGCCCGGTTCAGGTGACTTGGCTGCTGCTTTGAGGGTCAGTTTTGTCACGGCTCCTTCACCACGCCCACGTGCGACACATGCCGAGATTGGCATGTGGCCCCAGGCAAAACGCGCATTGTAGCGGCCTTCGCTGCGCAGGGTGACCGAGCGCAGGCACTTCAGAGCCGCCCAATTGCAATGATTTCCACACTTATTTTTACGCTGACCTTTGGAATGTCAGGCCCTCGCATCCTCTCATGTTGTGCGATGGCGGATACTTTGTTGAGAGTTTCTAGCGAGAGCGTGAAGAAGTGAAGCAAAGGTGACCCAAGAACAAGAAGCTGAGGTCGAGGCTCCGACCGTCCGGCCGAAGTGAGGAGTTGGGCGGCTTGCCGAGGAACGCAAAGGATGTTGCTTTCGCCACATCTAGTTACAACTGTAGAGCACAATTCCTGATAGACCCGCACCGTCCCACACGGTGCTTCAAGTCTGCCACAACACATTGGGTTCATCACGTGTTGGCTTTGGTGCAAGGTGAGCTGGATGCAGTGGCTTTGTGGAGATCGGGCGCAGCACACAGAGCCCCGCGAGGCTCCCGCTTTTCGGAGCTTTTCTGTCACCCCCCCCCCCCCCCCCCCCGAATTGTGATGTACGGTGCAATAGATCCAGTTGGAGAACCTTTCATTGGCAGGCGGCAGTGGCGGCGCAGCTTCAGCTTCCACAGCCCAAGAAGACCTTGACCCAAAGATGAACGAGTTCAGATGAGTTCAACGTGATGGAACCTTGCTGTTGGGCCTATAGGGTAGCCGTGTGCGAGATCTGGCTCAGGATTGTGTGTCCTGCTCATCTTTGTCGTCAGTGGCAGGAGGAACTGGAAGGTCAAGGTGCTTTGCAAGCCGAGGCGAACAGAGGGACTTTGAACTCCACAAAGTGCAAAGTGATGCAGTGGGGGCATGTCCGCCAGCATTGTGCAGCGATTTTTTTTAGCTCTCTAGTATTGCACCCTTCGCAGATGCGGCCTTGTCTCAGTGCGGCCACAACTGTGCGGCCACAACTCACCCTGAACCCAAGTCTGCAGTCCCAACATCCCTGAACGCCCCTGGACCCCCTCTTGATGCCTGAAGCCGCCCCCAAACGCAATGAATCAGCCAGGTTGCACCCAAAATGATCCAAAAGAGAAAGAGCACGACCCACAAAACGTGAGAACAACCCCGTTGGCTCTGAAGCGATACAACGACTAACTACACTAATTAAATAAGTACATACAAAGTTAAAGACAGTTAGTCAAATCTATGTAGAATAGAAATAGATGTATAAATACGTAAATAAGGTAATGCATGTATATATATATATATGTATGTATATGTACATGCTGTTGTCCTCGAGTTGTCACCGTGCAGGTTGCAGACTATGAGTCTGTGGAGCGCACTGTCTTCGAAACTGGCAAGTGGAAGCGGCTAGTGATTGATGAGCCCCAGGACCTGCGATTTCTCGAGGGCTTGTGGTTGGCAGTCCATAGGCGGACACCCGATCAAGGAGTACAGGCGGTTCGGCAGGAGAATGAGTGAAAGGTCTTCAAACATAGCAGGCCCACTCCGAGGGTGGGGAAAAGGCTTTCGCAAGCGATGATGTGAAGAACTGCCACCGAAGCATTTGTAGAAGCTTCCTACTGCCTGAAGGGCGAGTTGCGGAAGCTTCGCGGAAGGTTTGTGTGTTTGTAGGCGGAAGGTTTGTGTTCTCCTTTCGCTTGCATAAAGTTTTGCAGAATGGCAAGCTTCAAGCACTGGAGCGCACTTGTGCATCGGACGTTCAAGGACTGCCCTGGATCAGAGAACTGGCAGTCTTTGCTGGCCCTTGCCGATGGCTTCCGCGACGATGGCAGCCATGAGAGAAATTTGAGACTTAGTGTGTCCTCATGTTTCCTGTCGATCTAAGACGGTACCGAGGGGGCAATGCTCACATCCAAGGGGCTGCCATCTGGCTGCTTTGCGGTACTGCCCCTTCCCATCTGGATTCCATTGGGCCGCTGCTGCTTGGCCGACGCAACTGGCATGTGGCCTGGCGCCAGGCAGAGTGGACAGGCCAGTAATCTTGGAAAGCGCTTGCGGGGGTTTCTGGACAGATACACTGACAGTACCGTGTACACACTCAAAGACGTAATTAAGAAGATGGCCAGTTCTTGAACATTAGGTTTTGTGTGGTTTTTTTTCTCGGCTTCATTCTGAGCTTGCGAAGTTCTCTTTGGTGCGGTCTTGGCTCAAAAGCAAATTGTCCGACCCTCGCAGAGGCTTTCTTAGCGGAAGTTTTCCGGGAATGCATCAGGTTTCTTCCGAAGCTCGCCATCACGTCCGCTTCGAATGCTTAGCAGGGATGCTCGCCCTGGGGTCTACAAGTCCGAAAATTTTAAGCCCGAAACCCAACTCTTGGGCATCTCTTGCTTTCAAATAGGGGGGGCTTCTTCTGGGCCGAAGAGATGTTTGGGTACAGATTTGGGGGAGGCTTCCCGCAGCTCGCGCACCTGATCCGGAGCCGCTTCCTGGCAGATCCTCCCTGGGCTTGCCTGCCTCGACCGGCCCTGGAGTGGCACGACGAGGTTTTTCTGGGAGTCAAGATGTCTGAAATGTCTGAGTAGATCTTCATTGTTTCAGTCTTCTTTTCTTAGACATCTTGTGTGTAATTTGGGCTCGTTTTTTGAGTGTGCCTTTGGATGATGTGCTGTCCCTCTTGCCAGGCCGTGGTGTTACGGCCCCGGGAAAGCACCGACGCTGCTGTGGCCAACCTTGCCGGATTCGTGCTGGAGCCGGGTGGGAAGATCTGGGTAAACATGGTAAACCTGAGATAACCTACGAGGTCGTTGGCATGAGACTGAGTTTGGCTGCACCTACAATCAATGTACAACTGATTCCGTTTCTCCGTGCCACCGGTTTGCCAGCAGAACTCTCATGTCCTACCTGAGTCTGAGATGATTGAGGACAGCATCTTGCTTCTCTCGTTTGGCGCTGGCACGGCCTTTGCAGCAGCTCAGGTGAGGGCAGCGTGCTGCATGTTTCACTGCGTCGCCTATTGCTTAGAAGTTCTCAATCGTGCAAACTTTCCAGTGCAGATTCGATGGCAATGACAGGAGAGAGACCAACTGCTGCTGCAGATGGGTTGGCTTGGGTCTCAGCAGATTTGGTATCGTGCCTCTAGTTACATTCCATCCCTTCTGCAAGCACCGCCAGGCACAACTGTGTTGGCACGTCGCTTTTGCCGCCGGCAGAGCACACCTTGGCTGACTGGGAGGGTACTGTGGCGCAGCGCAGCCAGCAGAAGCTGGAGAAGCTTGCAGAGGAAATTGCCAAACTAGAGGCATCAACCGCTGTTGCAAGTGCACCGTGACAACACAACTGGCACGTTTCAAGCGCAGGCGACGGAGAGCCAGCAGGGCTTGCGTTATCAACTTGCAGGGGGCGATGCTGCCATGGCTCCAGACTTGTCCTTCCTGGCTGTGGAGACTGTGCGTGTGCATGTGGTCACTTGGCAGGCATGAGCACTTCCGTGTTCCATTCATCGCTTTTCGCTGCCGCAGCAGTCGCTTACGCTGTTTCCACATGAGCTAGGTGTGTCTGTTGTACTTGCAACACAGTGCAGGCGTTGCTGTTGCTGTTGCGTTGACAGCTTGCAGATGTGCCAAGGAAGGACTGCCGGATGGTGACGCAGCTCAGCAGCAAGGCATGGCAGTCGATGAAATGTGTGGAGCCTTCTGTGGCATGCTCAGGTTTTTCAAGCCCTTGCTTATGTTGGTTCAAAAAACTTCACAAATGATACAGCATGGCTCACCGAAGGATCGTGCACGCATGTCCTGCTATGTCCTGCTGAGTCTGGCTTGGTCTGTGGGAATGCAATCAAAGGCGTCCGAGCCCGCTTGTGCTGCGGAGTGGAATGCTCTCCTGCCAAGCCGTGGCTACACAGGCAGCGCAATGAAGGTTACAATCAACTCAAAGTTGGAAAAGTTGGGGAGAAGTTACAAAGGTTGGAGAAGTGAGCTCTGAGATCTCAGCAAAGCTGTGCAGTGCAGCGCTTTTTGGGAGACTTTGAGGTGCTGTCGCCCGAGGAGTTGGCGAAGCGGGCTGCGTTGCTTTGTATGATGAGCCTGCAGACGGCGACTTTGCTTCTGCCGCCAGTTCTGCGCAGGCTTTTTGAGAGTTGAGGGGGATTCAGACAAAGAGGAGATCTTAGTGTCGGAAGCCCTTGACCCCAAGAAGAGACGCTGATGTTGCAGGGCACTCCGAAGATTCTCTTGTCGAACGGGGACACGTGCAAAGAGCCAAATTATCCAAAGCTTGAAAAGACATGAGATGCTTTGGCAAACCTACACCCTGAAAGGTGAGATGGTGACACGACACAGAAGCTTGCAAACAACAGTCACAACTAAGTGTCTTTGTCACTTCGACGGATCAAGTTTCCAAGAAGCAAGTCACAAGTATTTTTAATGCCGACAAACCCGGACAGTCACAACCAAACAAAGCCACAGCTACAGCCGACCGCTCTACCGTCTTGCGAGGCGGCAGGCGCCATCGCTGTGATCTTTGCTGCTGCTGGGTCAGAAAGACCGTTTGGTTACCCTCACGAGCGAGCGCCACCAGGCCCAAGGTACTCATATTGTCTTGACTCTTCTGCCCGTTTGCACCTTTCCATATCTTTCCATCCTCCCCCCGCGGAAGTGTGAGCCTTGGATTGATCTGAAGGAGCGGGTTCGTGTCTATGTAGAGTGCAGCTCACGTCGTACCTGCCATCTCGAAGCTGCCTTCCCTGAAGGCATCCCAGCCTGCATGGTCAGCCGACGTCTAGCACATTCCCTTTTCTCTTGTGTGGCTGCCAATCGGCCAGTCACAGCGCAAGTTCTTCTGCTTGCCCAGGTCGCTTGACTTGTTGAGTATGTGTGATGCCGTAGAACGTAGAACTGCTTGGATCGGCCAATCCAGGAAAGCCCCGAGGACGACAAGGATGTGGAGGAAGGCCTTGTCTCGGCCAGAGCCTTGGAGTGCTTTTCAGTGGATTCTGAGGTTGCCACCACGAGCTTCCGAGGCCTTTATCGCAGACGATGCCGTGGACACCGCACTGCACAGACAGCTGAAGGCACAGTGACGCAGTACAGCCAGTGGCAGTGTTTTCCTGTGTGTCCAACAGCCGAGCTCACTAAAGGCTCCAAGCCACATGGGCAGTGCCCAGCCAGTCGACTTTGGACAACTCACCTGATATGACAAGGGTCTTAGCTCCAACGCTGTCGTTGTTGGCCGTGGCCTGCGAAAGTGCCCACCAAGAGTCCGAAGACGAGCGCTCGATCAGAACTGTGAATCACAAGAATGGTTAAAGAAGTAATCAAAACTCTGTGCTTTCTAGGGGTGTTGATGGTGGTCTCTTCGTCGGTTAACCTGGCATGCGATTCCAAGGGTGTGAACGGTTAGACCAAGATATGAGAGTTAGGGTCTCAAGGTGTGATGGGTGAACAACAAGAGCCAGATCTGGGGGGAAAGCCACTAGAAACAGAGGTTGGGTCTCAAGGTGTGACAGGGAGAGAGCGGTTAACCTTTCATGGTGGTCTTACTACAGGAGCTAGAGATAGAGGGACGGGTGAATTAGATGACAGGTGTCAAAGGGGGAGTAGTCCTAGAGATGAAGGTGGTAATACTATGAGAGGAAGAGAGAGATCAACCATTAACAGGAGCTAGAGATAGAGGGTTTAATTTGTGGGTCATGAAGATGAATTTCTAGCCCAAGTGGTAAGGTCCCAGAGTCTTTTATGGGGGTGTCGAGGGGTGGTTCGGTATCTTCTTGACCAGGCGTTAACAGGGTCTCAAGGTGTGATGGGTGAACAAGGAAGCGTTCGTCCAGAGGGTGTGAATCAAGAGCCAAAAGAGCCAGACAAAAGACCTGTCAATCTTCCGATCACAGATGACTCTCAGCGGGTAGCTGCAGGTATGCAACCCAAGCATAAGAAATGTTTCTTCTTGCGAATGTCAGGTTAGTAACTTATGCAAACAACACTACATGTGTAGAAACTTCGTTGTAGATCTTGTCGCACTGCAGACGTTCCCTTTAAGCATAGTATGTCAGAGAGTGAGTCTGTGTCAGTTGTGTTTCTGAGCCAGCGCGGTGGCGTTGTCAGATGCTGTCAGGCTTTGCGGGGGGAGCGCGATCGCTGTGAGCGTTCTCTCCGATTTGCCAGACAGATGCGGGCGCTTCTGGAGAGGCGCCATCTGCGAGTGGCATGTACCGTGCCGGACGTGTACTTTGACTGAGTGCACGCCGACGCATCTGTGCAGCACCTGTTCTGCCAGGAACGAGGCGCACTGCCCGGTGTGTTTCCAGGTGGGCGAACGTGCGCAAGAATTCTGCGTATTCAGTCGTATTCGTTTGATAAGCTTCTGTTGTAGAGATGAATGTGATGCCAGTCTGGAGCAGAGACGGAAGCCTTTGCGGTGCTTCCTGACTGCACGGACCACAGCTGCTGCGTCAGGATGTGCCTACCGCAGTGATACCAGCAGTGTAGGGTCAAGGCCTGTCTGTTTTTTGAGGCTTTCACATTCTGTGTCGTTCTTGCTTGGAGCAGCAGGCCCTGCTGTCTGTGTCAATCGGCTCGATGCAGTGGAAGGGCATGTGAAGGTGGACCATGCACTTGGATGTTGCATATCGTGCAGACTGCCGACTAGGCTGGAATGGATCCAACCTTTGGCTGTCCGCGACTGATAGTGTTGTGATTGTGATGCGAGGGGCAGCAACGAGCAGGAACATAGGAGTTCCGCATCAGTTCTTTCCATGGCTCTGACTACGGCTGTTGTTTGGAGCGTCCGGCAGAGGTCCGATGTGCCGCACGTCAGTCTTTCGCTCCGAAGCTGCAGCCGGTGTAGATGAAATTCTGAAATTGGGGTGAAAATTAGGTGAAGGTGCTGTTGGAGGTGTTGGATTGCTGCCCCCAGTGCTCGAAATGAACTCTGCGATGTCAGCGGAGGTTTGGATGTGGTCGTCTTCCGCGCACCTGGCAGGGCCGAGCTCGGTGAGGCTGTTGAGGCGCTCCGCCTCTGCATGTCTAGAACTCGTAGGAGCTTGAATCGAGCTTGAATTCAGCATGAATCGAGCTGTCGTGGTGTGCCGAGCAGCCGTTTGTAGGCTGAAGGAGGCTCTCCGGCGATGCAGCGCAGTGCGGCACTCGGTCCCGCATTTCCCGAGCTGAGCGCAGTGGCTCAGTGGATTGTTTTTTCTGTCGTTGGCACTGGCGAACAGATCAGACTCAGGCAGCGAGAATGCCGTTGATGGCATTGGGAGCAACCTTGAAGCTCAGGCATTTTCTCATTTTCGGGCAAAGAACATGGAGTGCTACCAGTACTGTAGAATTCCAGCTTCCTGCGCTCGCCATTGAAGTGCACACCACAGCAGCTGTAAGTAAGCTGTTCCACTGTGCTTCGACAGGTCCTCCCGTCGAAGCTGCAACGCTTGCTGTCGCTGCTGAGGGAGCTCTTGGCTTCCGGGCCAGAGGCCAGAGACGGTCAGACGAACTTTCAAACGTGTTTCTATGTGTGTTTCAAAATTCTCGAGTATCCCGGGGCACTCAGAGCCACTGAAGATTCTCACAGTTGCAAAGACACTTCAGGAGCGTGTTCTTGTTTACACGCAGTGGGCTACGCACGTGGCCGGAAACTCAAAAAAGCTGCCGTTGGAGACTGTCGTTGTCTCGAAGTGCATCGTGGAAGGCAGTACTCGAATGAACTTGATGTGTTTCGCTGAAAGGCGGCTGTTTGCTTGTTTTTGAAATAGGATTTGGCCACGCGACAAGTGCTCACTCTATGTGAGGGCTTCTTTGAATGTGCGAGATTGTTTCTTGAGGTCTATTTACAAGAGGTGCTGCAGCAGCAGGGTGTGCCTGCTTTGGCCCTGGTGCTGCCCTCGGGCACACTGCTCCAGCACTTCGTCTTTGAGACGCCGTCATGCACCCCTGTCGACCTGTATGCGGGGTTAGTGACCGGGTACCCGTAGTGTGCTCGACTTTGTATGAGGGGGCATAAGATGGATTTTGTGAGTTTGATGTTGTGGGGCCTCAGGTGGGTGAGCTGCGCGAGACCATGGACGTCCTGAGTCGCTTCGGGAGCCTCAATGAGCCGAGGGTGGGCTTGAGCAATTTGTTGCGAAAGGGCTACATCTTACATGATGAAGTAGCACGCTGCAGATGCCGCATCATGCCACATCTTTTAGGATGTTTTGGTGTGTTGATGCGGAGGTGCTGCTCCTCTCCAGCCAGCGACATTCTTCTGGCATCAATTTGCAGGCGAAGAAGAGCTTTGATGAACTCAATTCGGTGCATGATCACCTCCCAAAGCATGTGGACTTGGCTTGCCAGATGGCGCGGCACGTGGTGATCGTGCCTCCCTGCTGAAGATGTTGAGAGCATATGCTATTGCATATGCAAGCGCCATTGTTCTGAGACGTTGATGTCATGCCGGAGTGCAGGGTGAGCGAGAGTGCAGGGTGAGAGTGTCCGAGAAGTCACTCCGCGAGAATCCGAGCTGAGGCATCCCTACTGCACGCCGACAGCTACAAGCCAGGACCGGAGCATGTGCCATTGCATCACCGATGGCGCAAGCAGGGCTTTGGGGCCATGTAGATGGCCATGTTCTCAGGCGTGCTTTGCAACACAAGGCATAACCAAACCCGTGTGCTCGTTCAAGCTGGGGGAGTCTTAACGCAGATGGGCTTGTAGTGGCACACCGAAAGCGTGCCCTCGCCATCTCGCCCATTCGCGAACTTGGGACAGGTTTACGACGACTCAAAAGGAAGATTCAAACGGTCACGATGTCGGGAGTTGGGGCCGTGGGAGCTTGGGCGTAGGTTCGATATGCAGAGGCTAGATTTGAATGATGCCGTTTGCTTGTGCCGTCGGTGGGCGGCCGGATGGAGGTTTGTAGGTTGATTACATGCTTGCACAAGACTCTCATTCCTGATTGCTTGCCTCGACCTTGTGACATGCTGTGCTGTGCGTTTTGCATACACCTTTGGACGCCCAGGCTGACTGGGCTGGTGGGTGGCTGTAACAACACTGGAACGGGCATTGGTGTTGGTGGGTGTAAGAACATTGGGCAGGGAGCTGGGCTGGTCGGTGAAATAACATTGGAAGAAGCACAGCTGGCGGATGTAGAAACATTGTATGGGGAGCTCAGCTGGTTGGTGCAACAACATTTAGAAGGGCTAGTAGCGGCTAGTAAGGCGTATCAACATTGGAAAGGGGCACTTGGCGAGTGCAGGACTCCATCTCCCGACTTCAGATGTTGGCATTTGAGGCACAAGCCATTGGTCGTGCGCGGGCCTCGTGAAGTCAGCTCTTAGAACGAAATGAACCCCGAAGACTCTTCCTCCGTGGGTGACGGAGGTGCGGCGATATCCACAAAAGAAGGCCGTGCATGCCAGCACCTCTGAGCACATCACCCGTGAAGCGCTTTGAGTGCTTCTGTGCACTTGTGAAACCAGTCCTTTTCGACCTCTTTGCGGCATCAGAAAGTTTTGAGGTCCACCGCTTGTTTGCGGTGGGTTCCGTGGAGGAGGAGCTTTATGCCGGAAGGCTCGCAACAGTCAACCCAGCCTTTTTTTGGCAAATCTGTCATTGCTGAGCAGGTGAACCTGCCCTCAATTCAAAGGCTTCGTCTTGGCTGAAGCGCGAAAGCTAGCATTGTGATGTGAAGCCTGAAGTTAATGCCACCGCCAGTAGTTGCCCTCAGTCACTCAGTTCTTCCGATTGTTGTGCCGCAAACTGGCAATGTTCATAGAATTCCCCGCAGCTGCCTGCGGCATCTGCCGGCCTTCCGAAGCCAAAACGGTGGAGTGGCCCTTGTTGCCAATTGACCGCAGCCGGGTTTCATTCCAGGGAGGCGCGATGTCGCTCAAGGCCCGGCCAAGTAGCAGATACTGAGCTGCTGTAGCACCGTACCATCTCACGCAACATCTCGCGGCATGTATTCTCATGACTGCACAATATCGAGCCAGCTGCATTGTCAGGCATACAAATAGGATGCAGCAGGGGATCGCAAAGTTTGCGATCCAACTGGGCCGGCAGCTGTGTAAGTTGGCATGTGTAATTGGCTTAAGCTTTTCGATTTTCCGCCACTGGTCTAGCAGCCTGCAATGCTCAGACTGGCCGTGACAACAGCCTGTCTGCATTTTCCATGCTGTTGTCATTATTGCAGGCGGCTGCACTTCTCCAGTAAACCAGTACGTAGTATGCGTAGCTGAAAGAAGGTTCACAAACTGGCATGTAGAGCAGCCGTGCCGCAGGTCGTCGCAGCACATGCGTGGAAGGTTGGATGGCGTGTGGGAAAAGACTCGATCCAAAAATATTGGGGTGCGCCTTGTTTAGGATACTCCCATCTCAACAGCGCCGAAGCTGTCATCGCTCCCTCTCTCTGGTCTCTCTGGTCTCTCTGGTGGTCTCTCTGGTGGTCTCTCTGGTGGTCCCTCTGGTAGTCTCTCTGGTGGTCGGTGGTCTCTCTCTCTGGTGGTCTCTCTGGTGGTCTCTCTCTCTCTGGTGGTCTCTCTCCCTCTGGTGGGCTCTCTCTCTGGTGGTCTCTCTCTCTGGTGGTCGCTCTCTCTGGTGGTCTCTCTCTCTCTGGTGGTCTCTCTCTCTGGTGGTCTCTCTCTCTGGTGGTCTCTCTCTCTGGTGGTCTCTGTCTGGTGGTCTCTCTGGTCTCTCTGGTGGTCTCTCTGGTCTCTTTGGTGGTCTCTCTGGTCTCTCTGGTCTCTCTGTCTGTCTGTCTCTCTCTCTCTCTCTCTCTCTCTCTCTCCCCGCCCATGTTTCCTGTGCTTGCCGGACATGCTTCGATGCTGCATGTCCTCATGGGTGCAGAGGAACTGAAGCTGACTGCAGCGTATCGGCTCTCGTTCACGAAGCAGAATCGCCTCCATGGCGTTTTGGTGGCTTCTCTTTTGCTGCTCCGTGACGGAGCAGACGGTCAAGGACGAGCAGGAGTCGCTTCGTTTTGTACTTCCGGCCGGAACTGACTTGCTTCCGGACGATAAGATGGGTATTTTGCAAACGCGGAGTGGCACCAACAGGAACCAGCTGATTGCTCTCGGCTGCAGGACACAGAGGATGTCCTGGATCCTTATCTGTTTCGTGGAGGACGCCCTCGTTTGGAAGAGCGCGTTAGCTTCTCAGTGAGTTCTCGCCATGAGGGCCTGTAGGGCTCCTAGACCCACATCACAGGAAAATCGAGAGCACACGGCTCCAGCTTATTTAAAGCCAAGAACAGTGAAGCGCTGCAAGCAGCCGCATGCTGAGCTCATGTTAAGTCAACTCTTGCCACTGTCAGGGGCCTCCACTCCGTTGATCCGCAGGAGGATGCACAGCTCCAGCAGCCGCAGGCGCGGTGCAAGCGTTCTTCCTTGGGCGTGGCAAAGGGTGCAGAATCAGTTGCAAGCTTGTACTGGTACAAACAAAGCTAGAATGTGCGGGCCACCTTAGTGCGAAACAGAAGCTTAGCAAAGCAACCCGAGCAAAAGGGCAAATTACATCTACTACATGGGGATCCCAACCAGTCATCTAAACCCTAAACCCGAAACCCTAAGCCCTAAGGCCCTAAACCCTAAACCCTACACCCTAAACCCCTAAACTTGAAAGCCCAAAACTTGCCCGGCAGGCGATGGGAGCTGTGCTGGATGCACTGGGCTGGAAGGACTACGCGGCCGTGATCCTCGTCAACCATAGCGTTTCAGCGCAACACTCCGGGCACCAGACTCCTGCGAGCGACGCCAGTCGCAACAGCATCAAGAGATGGATGAATGAACAGAACTTCAGGAGCGGCGGCACAGACTTCAAGATCGTTTTAGATCCGGCCTTTGCCACCATTCAAGTAGCCGCGGGGTCGACCTCCGTGTGCCAGAAAGCGATCATCTGCCTCGCAGATGGAAGGGCGAAATGTCAAGCAGCGACTACGTGAGTGTCCAGCAGCATTCCAAAACCAAGATGCTGCCACGTTCACATATTCTTTGGGCTCAGGAGCCGACACCACGGTGACGAAGCGACTGTCTCGCGAAAAGCGTGGGATTGTCTGCAATGTCCCGGACGGATCGGGTCTGAGCCTGGGGCAGGAGATCTGCCAGCCTTCTTTATCTTCTTTCAAGAGGTGACGCAAAGCTACGTCTGCCTACCACAGTATTCACTCTTGGGCGTCAGATGCGTGGATCGCAGACTCCACAACCATGCAGTCCGAGTCGTGCTGGGACTACGGGCCCTTAGCCTTGACGAAAAGTACGAGATTGCCGAGGGTTCGAATATTACGATTATCACAATTAGTACAGGTAGACAAGCAGTTCAAGTAGTACAATTAACACAAGAATCACAACTAGAACAACTAGTGCACCTAGTATAATTCCCGTAATTAGTACATCTAGTGCAAGAAGTACAATAAGGACAATGAGTACAATAAGTAACTTGGGTACATTGAGTGCAATGAATACAGTGAACACAATGAGCACAAAGGTTACATTGAGTGCAAGGAGATGACAGCCCTTGAAGTAGTTCCGCTTTACACTTGCTTAGTTTCAACTGACAACACATAGCATGTGCTTCCCAGAGAGAGTGGCCAGCATCTGTGTCCACCTCCCAGAATCGATTCATCCGAGCGATGACAGACAGGTGAGCAGCGCACGCACATGAGAAGCAGCGCAGAATGGCTGATGACTCTAAGATTGACTTGCTGTTGACTTGTGATATTTGCAAAAGGAGCCGCACGTGACATTTGCCAAAGGAGATTCAGCGTAAAAACAGTAGCTTGTACTTTGGTGCCTGTGCATGGTAGAACCGGTAGGTAAGTTCAATGGTCCTGGTAGAGCCTTGACCATTGGAAGACCAGAATCATTCCAGAAGCTTTTTGGGCCATTTTGGCTGTCCTATGACGGCACATTGCCCAATGCGCGGACACACGAATCGAAAGTGCATGGTTCCGGAGTAATCTGCTTCGATACTGTGTAGAGGATCAACACCGTCCCAGTTCAACGGACTTTCAATCTTTTCTTTCTCCCTCTGCACCGCTTCCGTCAATCGGTCAATGGGTGACGGCATCATTCCTCATGTCTGCCAGATGTCTTGCCCATGGGACAGACTGCACCTTGTATCTTCCAGTGCTCTCATCACCCTGTAGCTTCAATCTTAACTCGAGATGTGCAACAATGAACAAAGCAACGCGGATCGCTCACGCCACAGTTTGGCCACCTTCGTCACTGCGTCTAAGATGATACATGTCACTGAAGAATTGCACGGTACTCTGAGATGAAGACATAGTTTTCCGAAAGAGTATCGATGGTTGCCGCCACAGACGACCTTCGCCAAAATCGTGAAGTTGTGTTTTGTCGTTTGTTTGAAACTGGATGAACACAGACACCGAAAAAGTTCGCGAAAGCAAGCCGTGGCACTTCTGCCAGGAACACAAGATTCCGTATGAAGCAATAGCCTCACGCTTGGTTAAACAAACAACCCGCGCAGACAGCTAGCTTTCTTGCTGCCAAGGTCATTCCACAAGCCTCGTGTGAGCCGTTTCGGCTGTCTCATTACAGTATGACGTCGATGTGCGGACACATGAATCGCGAGAACTGGATGGTTCAGTTCGACCTGCAGCGCAGAGAAGGGTTGATGCAAATTCCATGGCCAAGGCACCTTTCAGTGTGTTCTGTTTCCCTTGGCCATGCTTCGGGCGTGGCAATGGTTTTCACACCAACTGCAGCGGTAAGGCGAGCTGCAGGCGGACCTCGACCAAAGTGCTGCAATCATCTCAAGGGGCTGACTTGTTCATGTGCCCTCCTTTATTCCACAGGCATTGCACAGAGGCGAGCGCCACTCTTGTCAGCTCCTGAGTGCACGGGGGCTTACCGGGGGGGGGGGGGGGATTTGAACAACAGCCTGTCGTGTGTGAGTCCGTGCGGAGGCTTGTCCTAGACCTGGATGAGACGCTGGCCCGCCCGCCATGGAAGTAGAACTCTCAATGATTCAATTTGCATCTTGTAACACTCGCGCATTAGAGCGCATGAGAGCGCCCACTGATGCCACCGAAGCTCAAGGCCTCACAGTGAAGCCCAACGAAGTAAAGTATAGTTGTTCCCTGGAGTCGCCAGGTGCGAGTTTGCTGCAAGGGCGTCCACCACAATCGGAACCTGAGAGTCGGTGGCTTCGCCCTGTTTGCATTGATGCGTTGACTCAGCGTTGACACATCTTGACGCGCATGTGGAAGTTGTGCGGGCAGTTGACTTCCGCGTGCCGATCGAAGTGGGAGCTCTGCCGAAAGCCACGACGCTCTCGCCTCAAAGCCTCAGCAAAGCCGCGAAGTCCCGTTCTGGCTTCGAAGGGCGTCACGTTCTTTAGGTAGGAAATGGCTGATAGAGAATTGCAGCTTCAGATCTCCGTCAGCTTCTTCATCGGTTTGCTGCAGCAGCTTCTTGTGAGAACGAGACTTGCATGAGCATCTCAAGTTGTTTCGTTGGTCGTAACCCAAGATTCCTGGACAACTCCGAAGCGGCTGTGCAAGGGCTTTGAAGATTGAAATGCTCATAGCATCTCGAACATCTCGAACATCATAGCTCGGCACCTGGGGCGTACGTTTCTCCTCGGAGTGTGAGGTTCGACTGCGGAGTCGCCTTGCGGCCTGGTTTGGAGCGCCAAGCTCGGAGCTCCGAATTGCATCGAATTCCGCACCCCTTTAGGGCTCAGCTCGAGACTTGTATGCTGTCTGCGGCTGTCCAGTGCCCGCGCATGTGCCCCAACACCCCGAATGCCCTTGTTCATAGCATGTGACGCTTATGCCAGTACAGTTCAGCTGCTGAGGAGCTTCATGGAGTGGATCAAGGAGCTTCTGTGATGCTCAATGAAGTTGTGCCAGGGGCAATCTTGAACACCTTAAGGTTCAGGTGCTCGTGTGACAACGCCGTGCATCTATGGGCAGCTGGAGCTGTGCGGATTGCACATGTTATCGCAGCTCCTGTCTAGACAATTTCTATGTTTTTGGGTGGGTGGTGCTCTGAGAAGCTGCTGGACATGTTGCGGATCATATTAACTGCCCATTGTCAACTTCTGTTGATTCTGTTGTGCCCGGGCGAACGGATTGGGAATGCATGCTCAATTGTGTGGGATGTCTTATGTCTCAAGTTCTCAGTTGGGAGGAGAGACGGCGAGAAGGGCTGATTGAAGGCCGCCAGAGTTGAGATTCTCCAGGATCTTGCGCCCAGCAGTTAGCAAAGTTAGCAGTGAGCAATCTTCTCAAGCTGTCGCAGCCATTTAGATCGTCGTAGCTGCGTCAAGCATCCCTGGATCGCTGCCATGAACGCTTTAAAGCGAATTGGCAAGACATGCCACGAGACTTGTCCTCGAATTCCTGCAAAGCGGAAGTTAGGGCTTCAGGCACAAAACAGTAGGCCGAGTTTGAAACAAGCAGGGTGTTTTTAGGAGGGCGCAGGCGCGCCAGAAACCTGGACATAAACTGCTGCGCACGCAGTTTTCGCGTGGTTTTGGGTTGTCAAGCATGGGAATTTCGAAGAGTATTCGGACCACACACGGTGCTGCTGAAAACCTCGTAAAAACCGATGTGTTGGGCAGATTTAGCATCCGAAACTGCGGAAATCTGAACTTTTTTGTGACATGCAAAAACACACTATTTCTTGTTCAGGAAATGGCGGCCAGAGCCTTAATGAAGTCTTCTGCCATTCGCAGCTGGTACCTCCAAACAAAAAAGTATCGAGAGAGTTTGCAATGCTTCGGTGTTAGTTAGTTTTTGGGTGTTGTGTTGATTCCTTACAGCTTGTTGTACAAAGAGGCATACAGACGCAAAACACTGTAAAGAACAATGTATTCTGCTTAGCACGTTGATCATTTCTCTTTTTTTGTATTTTCATTTCTCTTGTCTATCTTTGTCTTTGTTGTTCCATTCTTTCTTCGCATCTTTATGTTGTTGGCTCCTTCCTGAATTGAATGGTTGTCAACTTCTGTCGGTCACTTTAATTTTTGTCGTTCATTCTTTATGTATTTGTCTGTCCTTGCTGCTTACTGTGTTTCTTTATGTAGTTGTTTTCTTTGTGTCGTTCTTTCTTTCTTTCTTTCTTTCTTTCTTTCTTTCTTTCTTTCTTTCTTTCTTTCTTTCTTTCTTTCTTTCTTTCTTTCTCTCTTTCTCTCTCTCTCTCTATTTCTGTGTAATTCGTTCTTTCGTTCTGTCTTTTTGGTGTCTGGGGAGGGGGGGTGGCGAAATTAAAACGCCCATTCATATGGCGACTATGCCCACAACACTGGTATTTACAGCGCTTCTTTGCTTCTTTGTACAATATATTAAATGTTCTGTTTGGGTTCAGGGTTAAGGTCGGCAGGAACGTTCATTCCCACCCCCCCCTCCCCTCCCCCACCCTGAACCTCCGAAAGACCATAACACGGCCAGGGTTTTTTAAGGCCCTGCTTCCTTGTATGAGCCATGCTTTTCTGGCTCGGTCGCTTCTGTTTTCTGATATGGTTTATGCGTTTGTGGGCCGTTTTCTGTGACTGGTCCACGCCTCCCGGGTCGCTTCCGCTAGTTCACTCATCCACCCTTCAAGGCCCAGTTTCACGAAGTCAGATGCTTGAGCTGGTGACGATAAGGAAATGTGCGCACCGGACCAGAGCCTCACCTGAATGTTGGAAGCTGCAGGGAAGTCTTTGCGATTTGTCAGCTTTTGAACGTGCGCAGTCTGTGCCAGTGTATGGAAAGCGCTGGAGGAGCTGCATTCAGTACTGGCTCCTGCCTGAACGAGCTCCCGAGTGGCCTCTTGCTTGCATGCCAGGCGCGTTCAATTTTGAGGCCTCTTCTGGTCAGAGTCGCCCAAGGTATCGCAAACTGGTGCTGGGAACTGGCAGCAAGGACGTGCATTCACAGCCTGCGCCGAAGGACTCTCTGCCACTGCTAGGCAGGAGACCCTGAGACGAATTCACACCCACCTCCACTTGCCTCCCAGAGATTTTTGCTTGCAGGGCACCTTGACCTCACGGTGCCAAAGCTTGTGGTGCTCTGGAGCGCAAAAAGAGACCGCTCATGTGCAGACTTTCAACCTGTGACCTCACACTTGCAGGCTTACGCGTGCATGGTGCTCTGAGGACGCGAAGGACTACTGGATCAACGGCCTGGGTGCCATTGAGAGTTACAAGGAGTCCATCGGTGAGCTACTCGCAGTACAACGGCTTTGCTTATTCACATTCGTGCGGAGAACTGGCTTGAGAGCATCATCATGTATCATCAAGCTTTCCACCCACTGGGGTTTGAGTGAGGCTTTGGGCACACGTGGGCCCTTCTCAGATTCGCATGAGCGAGGGCAGCGTCCGAAAGTGGCCCGGGGAGCCGACATCTCGGGGTGTTCATGCATATTCCCCGCAGTTTCACGTATTCCCGTCAATTCTAGGTCCCAGGCCTCCAGAGAGACTTTTCCACGGACTCAGGATCCGAATCTGGGTGGAGGACATTCGAACTGTTGCCGAGACACTGCGTGCTTTAGCCATACTTGACAAAACACACAGGATTCCAGGATGCTGCCTCATGCTGCACGATCCGATCTAAGGACATGCTCAACATGTTGGGACGTACGCTGGACACAAAATTGGTGGCCGAGATGCGTGAAGCCACCACTGGCGGTGAATATGCCGCGTGGCTGGACTGCATAAGCCAGGTCGTGGTTGGGTTGGTGCCAGGACAGAAAGTTCTTGAGCTTCGTGGCTGTACCTCGACGTAGCAAAGAAGAGGGAGTCACGGTGCAGAGGGTGCGGAACACTGCAAAATGTGCTTCCCAACACAGCTGAGGCTGCTGCACGACCCTGGCCACATCAACAAGGTTCAGGCCAGCGAGGCGCAAGTGCAGCGTGGTGCAGTGTGAAGCAGCGTGCTGTCTGCCTTTGCAAATCGAGTGCCGCAAAGTCCCGCCCAAAGGGACATAAAGAGAAAACATGGAGTTCGTAGGGTCAATCCTTGGCTGATGTGGATGATGTGGATGGTGATAGTGCAACAGTGCGACGTGCGAACAGTGCAGCGCATGCAAGAGCAAGGAGCGCCAGAAGAAGCGAGGTTCTAGGCTCTGAGAATTTCTGAGATATCAAGTTGTGCTGGGAAGGCCCCCTCGGGCTGGGCAGCAGCAATTCGGTCTATTCCGTCGGGGCTGTGTCTTGCATGCAAATTGGATGCCCGGTCTCGCTCCTCGCTCGCTCGCTCTCTCTTTCTATCTCTTTCTCTTTTCTCTTTTTCTTTCTCTCTCTCTCTCTCTGCCTCTCCCTTCCACCCTCCCACACCTCCCATCGAACGTGCATGGCCGCCTGGCATGTGTGCTTCGCACAGGAGCAACGTCCGGGGAAAGAACGCCCTGGCACTGTCCGAGGCTGTGGTTCTGCTGCCCAAACGAGAACAGATACAGGGTGCCTTGGAGAGTTCCGCAATCTCAAAAAATTCAAAAAGTAGAAGATTTCTTATCTTGAAGCCTAGCTCCTGGAGAGCACGTGGTCGTTTACCGTTTCTTTCTGCTTGGGTCAAAACCTACTGGGGCGGCGCCTCCTGTTTTTGTGCACATGCGTGAGCATTAGAAAATTCCTTCGATGCCGCCATCAGGCCAAGGCACAAAAACTCCACACTGGACACCAAGCTGCTGCACCACCGACGTATCAAACTGTATTAGTCAGGGGTAAATTTGGGATTGCGCAACGACTGTCTTCAAGTGTGTGTGGTGTGGGCATCATACAGTAATACACAGCCACCATGTCATCGCTTGTCTTCTTGCAAGCACCCCCTCTACGCCCCCCCCCCCCCCCCCCGGTCCTCCCTCCTCCCACCCCCGATCCCTGAACACCCTTTCTGCCTCAGACCTTGCGGTCATGTTCCCGCGGTTTTCGCCTGATGTTTCGCGGCACTTTGTTGCCTGCATCCGCGTCGGCTCGCCTCCGACTTGTGTGCATCGCACGTTGAGCTTTGCTCGTTTCGACCTCGACTTCAATATGGGTGAACTGGCTAGTTTCCTGGCACCTTTGTATGTGAGCCAGCGACTGGCAGCTGCGCCCAGGTGTCGCTCGCTTCTATGAGCACTTCATTGGTTCAGCCATCACCAAGAAGTATCAGGTTTATGAGGCAGTGGGTCAGAACGATCGTCGCAAGCGAGTGATAGTGGGGGGTTTTGTGTTGATTGAACAGGCACAGGCGCTCATGGACATTTGTATGGTCCATTTTGCGCCTGGGCCGAAGCTGCACCAGACATTGACGTACAAAGCAGACAACAGATCCGTGCCTCTTGGCTTCTTTAGCCTGCGAGAGGATGCTGCCATTCCACGGGTTTCCAAGTCCTACCGTACGTGGTCGTGCTTGTTCCTAAAAAAGCGAGCAGAGCGATGGTGGCCCTTCCATGGCACGAGCTGAACTTCATCGTCGAAGTTGCAACAAAACTAGGCAGAAGTCGTTGCCGTTTGTCGTGAAGCAGGCGTGTTTTCTGGCACCGTTTTTGTGCGATGTACGAGTGCGGATCTGTAAACACCTTGCGGGTGAAGCGCCATCTCACACAGCGGTCCGCACAACGAAGATCCTACAAACCTCCCTGTAAGGATTCCAAGCAGCCTGGCCTCAGCACCTTGGTAGTTCTATTATGTTGAATTCAGGGTGCTCAAGGTGTTGTGCGTCCGCAAGAGCTCCGATGACGAGAGATAGATCCAGCTCCGACTATCGGGATCTGCTACACAGAGCTGAGGTTTGTATGTACGTGAAGGACCATGCGCACTTCCACTTGATTTACGCAGCTTCGTTCAAGGATAACCGATCGATTTGCAGCGGGCTGACTATTTTGAAGTTCTTGTTTTTTCTGCTTTGGTTGTCGGGTTTTCGGACGCGATGGGGTGCCATGTGCTCGAGGCAAAGTGTAAGTCTGCAGAGATCCTGAGACCAGAAGATGCGAAGAAAAGCTGGGAGGAGGCAGGATGCCCAAGAATCAGTTCAGAACTGCGTGGGAGTGGTTTTCAGCTTTGTTCCAGGTGGAGTCCCAGAACGAGTTTACGATTGCAGGCTGCGGCATATCATTGCAAGTCTGCTGCGAGTCCGCTGTTCTGCCGTTTTCGCACCGGAGGCGTTCACGACCCTCAGAGCCAGTCGATGGTCATCGCGTTGCAGCACGTGATTCGATCCCTGGGCTCGGTTTTGCAAGCAAGGCTAGATCTACGTAAAGGCCAGGTCTACAGTACAACTCAGCCAAATGTCATCTGAACAACTTGCACGCCAGAAGCTCATCGCAGCTGAGCATGTGATTTGGCTCATGTTTCTCCCAGGAACCCGATCGCATCCCGAATGCCCTCTGAGAGCAGCCTGAGTGATGCTGATCGCTGACGACATCTACAGAATTTCTTTTGCCGCTGCGAGCATTTGTCAAAGGTGTCTTGCGGAAGCACCAGTTGCACAAGCAGAGCCTTTCAGAGGCATTGAAGCTCATTGAAGCTCACGCATTGGAGCCGGTCGAGGCTTGAAGCCCACCAGATCCCAATGCAGCTTGCGCTGAAATACTGCGCATTGTTTCGTGAAGTGCATCATGCATAATGATGCAGTGTCAGGAGCCATGACACGGCCTAGTGGACCGCGTGGCGCTTGTGTACATATCCGTTTATGTAGCAAAATGGCAAAGCATTCGGCTGTCGGTTCTGGTGTCGTGCCATTGCCTTCCTCTCTGAAGACAGTAACAACTACAAGCAGGAAGGTCGATGACCGTACAAGAATAGGACTCCACCTCCATGCCCCTCTCATCTTGCACACAGGTCCGTGGATCTACACGACCTCCACGCCGAACTACACTAAGGCTCGCCGACTTGCAGGGCATACACGGTGAAGGCACTGGCTTCTGTGCGGCACAACCGTTCCGGACATTGGTGTCAGGCCCTGATGCGCCACGTGGATCCGGGAGGTCGCATCTTTGCGATGCGAGCCTCGACCCCAGAAAGCCTGAGCTGACGGGCCGGGACGATGGTGTGCTTTGCCGCCACCGGTGCAATGAACTCGATTTGAAAAGTGTCGAGGTCCTGACCAGGGACAAATGTAAGCCGTGCACAATTCCAGGGTTTTTCCTCAAGGACAGCGTGTCGAGTTGAAGCTCTTTTTTGCGCTCCTCTCCCCATTTGCTCTCTTCAGGAGATGTCCCAGATCCCGTCGAAATACGACGCGGAGGATGCGACTGCTGCTCACCTCAAGCTCTCTTTTTTTTCTTGTTTGAGGTTCTTTATTAGTTATGATTCAGACGTGGGTTCGAATCCTTTTGTTAGTTAAAGCTTCTCCGAGGAACAGCAGCTGCTGCGTCGCAGGGCGGCGGGCCCAGCATGGGTTTTGCTAGCACGCAGTGCATGCATTGCACGATCGTGTGCACAGATCGACGTTCCCCTCTATCTGCCTGCAGAGGTGCTGGTGGACAACAGTCCGGTGTCGTGCGTTCTACATCCCCATGGATCCGCTTCGCACTGAGGGAGTTAGACTGCGCCTTCAGTCACACATTGTTGTGCCTTGCGCTTCGCAATTGCCGTGCCTTGCAGGTTTTGGTCCGTGACTGGTTGGGCGAGGGCGCGGATGACAATGAGCTGCCTCGCGTGCAGCGTCTGCTGGAGGCCACCAGGATGCATGCGTCGCCACACGTCGCCACACGTCGCCACAAGTTTCCACGAGTTTCGGTTTGGAGGCCCCACCTTGCAGGCCCCGGCTTTCTGGAGCGCTCAAAAATTAGAGGCCCTGGATTTCCCCCTCTGGAGGCCCTCTCACGGTTGGTGGTTCTTTTTTGGGTTTCAGGGTAGTAGGATTTTAGGGTTTAGGGTTTGTGTGTTTTGGGTTTCAGGGTTCCAGTATTTTAGTTTTTTTGTTTTCAGGGTTTAAAGTTTCGACGGCTCCAGAGAAGGTCGTAACATCACCAGGAAACGTCGCAATGTGGGCATTCTCGCAGCTTCACAGCTTCACAGCTTCACTCGAGTTTAGACCTCTGCTCACGCCTAAATGTCACGGCTTATGACGCTGATATGCTGTGGCAGCCTTGTGGCTTTCTGTTGCATGCTTTCACCTAGGCGCCTTTATAAACATCTTTGGCCTTCCAACTTCAGGCTGTCCTCGAAGATGACGGCGAGAGTGAGGCCGCCTACCACTGCTTGTTGCCCATGCCACCCAGTTCAGCTATGCAGGGTAGATCCACCCGGGACGCTTGGGGTCCCTCGTGTGCGCTTGCTGGGTTGTGGAGGGGGCAAATCGGCTCTTGGCTTTCTGGAATCGAGGGGGGGGAATCCACCCCATGTGCCGAAGCTGGAACTGACCCTGAATAATCTGAAATAGTTACACAGCTCTGCAGATTCGTGTTGCGCAGAAGTGATCATTCTGCGGAAGGCCATGCCCAGCACTTGGCACCAGCAATCCGCTTTGTTTCCGGCAGGCTGACTATGCCGCCCGTTTGGTGCCACCCTTACAAAGAGATTTCTCGGAACAAATGCGCTGAGTACGTGTGTTCGATAGTCGTTCAGTTGTCCGCAGTGCCAGGTTCGACATACAGCCGGGCACGGGAGCTGGAATGCACGCTTGAAGGCGCTCCATCACTCATTAGTGAAAACCCTTTCCGCAAAGGTGCGACATCACACGTTGAGACCTCGTGAGCCCCGCCCAACCCAAACCCAGCATTGACACGTTACCACAAGCAAGGACTCATGAGCCACCATACAAACTTGGAAGCTACCACTGACCAAAGAACCCAACATAGAAACCGTACCAGTCTTGAAATCCTGTACGTGACCGCCCAGAGAATTAGGTCGATGAGAGAAGCTTAGGAAAGAGGCACCACCCCTTCATCTGACTCTTGTTTCGTCTAGTGAAATGAGTGGCGGCACCCGATCATCAATTGAGTCTTTGCTTGGGCGGAGTTGCAATCTTGTGTATCTTTGTTCTCCTTTTCTCAGGAAGGGCGGCTGTGGAACGCTTGTAAAGATCTGTAAGTACAGGGGTGTGCAGAGGCGTGATTTTTGCAGAGTGACGCTGTGGAGGCATTGAGCGGCCTCCTCGAGTCGCAGGCCCCGATGCAGGCGCATCAGAAAACAGCTTGTGGGCTCAGTGCTGGTCAAAAAGCATCTTCAGCGATCCTTTCCATCCTTTCCATCCTTTCCATCCTTTCCATCCTTTCCATCCTTTCCATCCTTTCCATCCTTTCCATCCTTTCCATCCTTTCCATCCTTTCCATCCTTTCCATCCTTTCCATCCTTTCCATCCTTTCCATCCTTTCCATCCTTTCCATCCTTTCCATCCTTTCCATCCTTTCCATCCTTTCCATCCTTTCCATCCTTTCCATCCTTTCCATCCATAAGTGGTTGGAGAATGAGTGTTTGTCGAGCATGTCCTCACAAGAATTGGCTACGGCGGGGTGTTTCGGACGCAAAGCCTGAGAAGCAGTAAGGGCAGTAAGGGCTATCGGTAACTCTGAGAGCTAGAGCATGGGAGGACAAGGCAGCCCACCACGTACCCAAAGGTGATGCTGGTGTGTGTTGCTGGTGTTTCTGGTGTGTGTTGCTGGTGTGTGTTGCTGGGGTATGCTGCAGTGGTGGTGGCGGCAGTGGTGGTGGTGGTGGTGGTGGTGGTGGTGGTGGTAATCACGTGCATAGCATCAACAGGCAGATGAGCTGCGCACAATGTTTCGACGAATCTCGAGTGAGCTCTGGACTCAGAGCGAGAGCGAGAGTTACAGTTACATGACTGTTACATGTTATGCAGCGGAGAGTGTTTAAAGCGATCACCCAAAAAGAAATCATCCTGGAAGTTCGCACGAGCATTAGCATTACGTTTTCCAGCAGCACTCGCAGAACGGTTTGGTTCTCAGGTGTAACGACATGAAGCGTGAGCTTCTGGGCGCAGCACCGTGAGGCGTGGGCCGTATTTGTGGATCACTCACGCCGTGCCTAGTAAGCTTCGCATGCGTTGGCTGCTGGGTTTAATGCGAGGTGACCCAGCCCTATCACTTTGAGCGACTAGGTTCTGCACCGTTCCAATTGCCCAAAGGGGCTTATCGTGGCTGCGCGGCTGTGTTCTAGTTACTAGTTACTAGATGGCTTTACGAGACCATGCAGCTGCTGAAGCAGTTAGCGGATAAGCCGCTGGAGGCTGTATGTTTCCATCTCGCCAGCTAAAGAAAAATCAGCGGACGAGACATGTTGTTGTGGTTGATCTAAGGTCAGGAATCTGTTAAGGAAGCCCTGACATGGCAGTTCTGCTTGAGGATGGGTTCCAGAACAAGCGCTGCCATACAGCAGAGCGAGTTATAGTGGCTAGTGGATTGAGACGCCTTAGCGTCATCTGATCAAGCAATGGCAAACCGCACGAACACCTACAATCACTACGGCGGCCGACGCCGCCGGGGTGAGAACAGCGGTTATGCTCCTTGGGAGAATGGCAACTGGCAGTGGAGGTGCGGTGGTTCATCTTCGGATCTCCCTTTCTCGTGTTATACTCGCTACGCTGCACGCTGCACGCCAAATGTGCATCACAAGAGCCAACAGTTCTTGGTCACAAGCGTAAATTTTACTTGCAATCTCTTTGACAGGCGTGATGACTGGCGCCGCACGCCGAAACCTTCAACGGCGGCTGCAAACTTTGACATGAATCGTGCTCAGGACCTGGTGCACAAGTATCGCACTGCAGGAGAAGAGCTCTACAATCACGCCGTTCATGCACGCACCCCCAATCATCCAGAAACGTGCATGGAAGACGTCGTGCCAGAGATGCCAAGCCCAGTTACATGGACCAACATGGTGAATGCAGGCATGCCAAGTTACTCATACCAGCAGCCAATGATGCACGATGGCTTCGGATGGGCAGAGTGGCCAGGCTTCATCAACGTGCCACAGGCGGCACCAGTTCCCGCCGTCATGTCCATGAATTACGAGTGCAAAGTCCAGCACATCATCGACAGCATCGTGCAGCTGCAAGGCATGGGCCCTCAGCAAGTGGCTCAACTCCTCAAAGACACCGCTGCTGCACAGGGCCAATACGAAGACTGATTCGAGAGAAGCAGCGCTACTACTGCTAGAGCCAACACATTAGCAGACATGTGACATTCTGTAACTTCATTGTTTCCTGATTTTCTGCGTTAATTCAAGACACAATTGGACAATGGACTCTGCGGCCCGACCGGGCCCTGCACGCTTCGTTAAAACAGCTAGTCTCGCCCTGGGTGGCGTGCTGGACATTGCTGGACGCTCGACAGCTTGCAAGCTTGCAATTGGTTCCTGTCTTGTGATCATGCTGTGCCATGTTCCCCAAGCTGTTGAAACGACATCTGAAGCATCCAGGAAGAAACTTGTGGACATGGTGGCTCGAACTGTTCTCGGCTCAGCATCACTCAAGCCAAAGCCATGGCGCGCCTGGGCAACGCTTTGGTCTGCGTCGCGGCTGCCACCGTGTTGGCGGCCGCTGTGGCGTTTGTTGCGCCGACGGGACCCCGCAGCGGAGCATCCCAGACGCGTGGAGTGGAGGTGAGCGGGAAGGCGCTGCCCAATGGGCTCAGCGAGTCTCCTGTGACAGGCACTGAAGCAGCTGCAGAGCCATCTCCTGTGGCATCGTTCCTGAAATGGACTGCTGCTGGCCTTCTGGCCGGCCTGGTGATGGCAGTATCTTCCAGCGCTCCTGCGAGTGCCGAATTGACAAAAATCAATGATGTGGACATTGACCTGGAGGACACGCCGGCCCATTGGACAATCAAGGCCTCCCCTGTCCTGGAGCCCTGCAAGGACAACAAGAAGTACCACAAGAAGATCAAGGATGAGCTGTACAAGGTGAAGAAGAACCAGTCCAAGTTTGCGGAGGGCTCTGCTGCCTACGCTCGCTTCAACAAGAAGATCAAGCTGATCAATATGCGTGAGGAGGCATACGGTGACAGGCTGTGTGGCAAGAAGGATGGATTGCCACGCACCATCGCCACTGGTGAGTGGAATGTGAGGGGCAGCGCCATGTGGCCTGCGGCCATCTTCATCTACATTGCTGGCTGGATTGGCTGGGCCGGGCGCTCGTACCTGATCCGCACCAATGATGAGGCTAAGGAGCTGAACATCGACGTGCCTTTGGCCTTGACGTGCATGGCCAGTGGCTTCTCGTGGCCTGTGGCGGCATGGCAGGAGGTCGTCAACGGCGAGATGGCAGTGCCCAGCGACCAGATCCACCCCGGTGGGCCGTGGGGCCAGTCCTGAGTCCCTTAGTTATTGTTGCTTGAGCCCACGATGCTTTTTTGGGTCGAAGTGTGTTGTTTCTTGTCTTGCTCCATTTAGAATCACGGAGCTTGCGGCGGCTGGAGTTTCATGATTCCTTGAGGGATCCGATGACGCGTTGTCATCTGTCCAAGCAGGAAAAGCCATCTCATGTCAATCTCATGTGCTTGCTTCTCACCTATCAGAAGATATCGGTACAAGTAGCTCACTTTGTCGCGGCCATCCTTTGGGCTTGGACTTGCTAGGTCAAGCCAGGTCAATTGCACACTGGCGTCACTTCGCCATGGCGCGCCTGGGCAACGCTTTGGTCTGCGTCGCGGCTGCCACCGTGTTGGCGGCCGCTGTGGCGTTTGTTGCGCCGACGGGGCCCCGCAGCGGAGCATCCCAGACGCGTGGAGTGGAGGTGAGCGGGAAGGCGCTGCCCAATGGGCTCAGCGAGTCTCCTGTGACAGGCACCGAAGCAGCTGCAGAGCCATCTCCTGTGGCATCGTTCCTGAAATGGACTGCTGCTGGCCTTCTGGCCGGCCTGGTGATGGCAGTGTCTTCCAGCGCTCCTGCGAGTGCCGAATTGACAAAAATCAATGATGTGGACATTGACCTGGAGGACACGCCGGCCCATTGGACAATCAAGGCCTCCCCTGTCCTGGAGCCCTGCAAGGACAACAAGAAGTACCACAAGAAGATCAAGGATGAGCTGTACAAGGTGAAGAAGAACCAGTCCAAGTTTGCGGAGGGCTCTGCTGCCTACGCTCGCTTCAACAAGAAGATCAAGCTGATCAATATGCGTGAGGAGGCATACGGTGACAGGCTGTGTGGCAAGAAGGATGGATTGCCACGCACCATCGCCACTGGTGAGTGGAATGTGAGGGGCAGCGCCATGTGGCCTGCGGCCATCTTCATCTACATTGCTGGCTGGATTGGCTGGGCCGGGCGCTCGTACCTGATCCGCACCAATGATGAGGCTAAGGAGCTGAACATCGACGTGCCTTTGGCCTTGACGTGCATGGCCAGTGGCTTCTCGTGGCCTGTGGCGGCATGGCAGGAGGTCGTCAACGGCGAGATGGCAGTGCCCAGCGACCAGATCCACCCCGGTGGGCCGTGGGGCCAGTCCTAATTTCGTTGTAGGAGCTTGTGAGCTCTGTTTTTCAGATCCAAAAAGGCCACAGGCCACAGATACAACAGATCCATAGCATGGGCAGCCATCTCTTTTGCATGCTCTGTTGGCACAGGTTCGCTCATGCTGTGCCTTTGTCTTGTCATTGTTTTGCTCAAGTTCGCATTAGGCGGGCATCTCTGTCTCTGGCCATGGCACGTCTGGGCAACGCTTTGGTCTGCGTCGCGGCTGCCACCGTGTTGGCGGCCGCTGTGGCGTTTGTTGCGCCGACGGGGCCCCGCAGCGGAGCATCCCAGACGCGTGGAGTGGAGGTGAGCGGGAAGGCGCTGCCCAATGGGCTCAGCGAGTCTCCTGTGACAGGCACCGAAGCAGCTGCAGAGCCATCTCCTGTGGCATCGTTCCTGAAATGGACTGCTGCTGGCCTTCTGGCCGGCCTGGTGATGGCAGTGTCTTCCAGCGCTCCTGCGAGTGCCGAATTGACAAAAATCAATGATGTGGACATTGACCTGGAGGACACGCCGGCCCATTGGACAATCAAGGCCTCCCCTGTCCTGGAGCCCTGCAAGGACAACAAGAAGTACCACAAGAAGATCAAGGATGAGCTGTACAAGGTGAAGAAGAACCAGTCCAAGTTTGCGGAGGGCTCTGCTGCCTACGCTCGCTTCAACAAGAAGATCAAGCTGATCAATATGCGTGAGGAGGCATACGGTGACAGGCTGTGTGGCAAGAAGGATGGATTGCCACGCACCATCGCCACTGGTGAGTGGAATGTGAGGGGCAGCGCCATGTGGCCTGCGGCCATCTTCATCTACATTGCTGGCTGGATTGGCTGGGCCGGGCGCTCGTACCTGATCCGCACCAATGATGAGGCTAAGGAGCTGAACATCGACGTGCCTTTGGCCTTGACGTGCATGGCCAGTGGCTTCTCGTGGCCTGTGGCGGCATGGCAGGAGGTCGTCAACGGCGAGATGGCAGTGCCCAGCGACCAGATCCACCCCGGTGGGCCGTGGGGCCAGTCCTGAGCTGGCTTTTGCTTGCAAAATTTTTGACCCTCCCGGCACGACCGTGGCAAAAAGTACTCTGCTCAAGACCTGTGACATGATTCACTAAGAGCCAGTTTGTAGGTGCTGAATTACTGGGCACGTGAATGCATGCTAAGCTGGCGCTGGTTCATGTCGCAATGCCTCCACAGCAGGGCGGGCTCAGAGACAGGCCCAGACTGCGGCCCAGAATCATGGCGCGCCTTGGCAACGCTTTGGTCTGCGTCGCGGCTGCCACCGTCTTGGCGGCCGCTGTGGCGTTTGTTGCGCCAACGGGACCCCGCAGCGGAGCATCCCAGACGCGTGGAGTGGAGGTGAGCGGGAAGGCGCTCCCCAATGGGCTCAGCGAGTCTCCTGTGACAGGCACCGAAGCAGCTGCAGAGCCATCTCCTGTGGCATCGTTCCTGAAATGGACTGCTGCTGGCCTTCTGGCCGGCCTGGTGATGGCAGTGTCTTCCAGCGCTCCTGCGAGTGCCGAATTGACAAAAATCAATGATGTGGACATTGACCTGGAGGACACGCCGGCCCATTGGACAATCAAGGCCTCCCCTGTCCTGGAGCCCTGCAAGGACAACAAGAAGTACCACAAGAAGATCAAGGATGAGCTGTACAAGGTGAAGAAGAACCAGTCCAAGTTTGCGGAGGGCTCTGCTGCCTACGCTCGCTTCAACAAGAAGATCAAGCTGATCAATATGCGTGAGGAGGCATACGGTGACAGGCTGTGTGGCAAGAAGGATGGATTGCCACGCACCATCGCCACTGGTGAGTGGAATGTGAGGGGCAGCGCCATGTGGCCTGCGGCCATCTTCATCTACATTGCTGGCTGGATTGGCTGGGCCGGGCGCTCGTACCTGATCCGCACCAATGATGAGGCTAAGGAGCTGAACATCGACGTGCCTTTGGCCTTGACGTGCATGGCCAGTGGCTTCTCGTGGCCTGTGGCGGCATGGCAGGAGGTCGTCAACGGCGAGATGGCAGTGCCCAGCGACCAGATCCACCCCGGTGGGCCGTGGGGCCAGTCCTGAGCTGGCTTTTGCTTGCAAAATTTTTGACCCTCCCGGCACGACCGTGGCAAAAAGTACTCTGCTCAAGACCTGTGACATGATTCACTAAGAGCCAGTTTGTAGGTGCTGAATTACTGGGCACGTGAATGCATGCTAAGCTGGCGCTGGTTCATGTCGCAATGCCTCCACAGCAGGGCGGGCTCAGAGCAGGCCCAGACTGCGGCCCAGAATCATGGCGCGCCTTGGCAACGCTTTGGTCTGCGTCGCGGCTGCCACCGTCTTGGCGGCCGCTGTGGCGTTTGTTGCGCCAACGGGACCCCGCAGCGGAGCATCCCAGACGCGTGGAGTGGAGGTGAGCGGGAAGGCGCTCCCCAATGGGCTCAGCGAGTCTCCTGTGACAGGCACCGAAGCAGCTGCAGAGCCATCTCCTGTGGCATCGTTCCTGAAATGGACTGCTGCTGGCCTTCTGGCCGGCCTGGTGATGGCAGTGTCTTCCAGCGCTCCTGCGAGTGCCGAATTGACAAAAATCAATGATGTGGACATTGACCTGGAGGACACGCCGGCCCATTGGACAATCAAGGCCTCCCCTGTCCTGGAGCCCTGCAAGGACAACAAGAAGTACCACAAGAAGATCAAGGATGAGCTGTACAAGGTGAAGAAGAACCAGTCCAAGTTTGCGGAGGGCTCTGCTGCCTACGCTCGCTTCAACAAGAAGATCAAGCTGATCAATATGCGTGAGGAGGCATACGGTGACAGGCTGTGTGGCAAGAAGGATGGATTGCCACGCACCATCGCCACTGGTGAGTGGAATGTGAGGGGCAGCGCCATGTGGCCTGCGGCCATCTTCATCTACATTGCTGGCTGGATTGGCTGGGCCGGGCGCTCGTACCTGATCCGCACCAATGATGAGGCTAAGGAGCTGAACATCGACGTGCCTTTGGCCTTGACGTGCATGGCCAGTGGCTTCTCGTGGCCTGTGGCGGCATGGCAGGAGGTCGTCAACGGCGAGATGGCAGTGCCCAGCGACCAGATCCACCCCGGTGGGCCGTGGGGCCAGTCCTGAAGCAGTTAGTTGTGTGAAGGCGGCTAGTCACTAACTGCAGCTACCATTTTTAGGCCCGGGAAAAGAAGCTGACTTTGCACATGAGCTGGTCAGTTGACAGCACGGCTTGGCTGTGCTCGGACGGGTGTTGCAGCCATAGGCTCAATGCTTCCTTTGATTTCTGATTTCACATTGACATCGTCATGAACTGCCCTATCACTTGGAGGACAGGCTACCATTTTTCAGAATCGTTTCTGCCAGTTTCTAAGTACTAGTAGCAGACTTCCGCAGTTAGCCTTGCAGCAAAATTTTGCAATGGTGGCAAGGGAGCCACTGCCGGAGCCACAGATGTTGAGACGGGCGCTCTGTTGATCCTTCTTTCCTCTCGAAAAGGTCAAGAAAAGTGCGGCAATGTGCTGCGAAGGCGTCGTAGCTCTTAGTGACGGCTTCGCAGCTGATGAGGCGGCAAGCTTCGAAGCCACGACAAGCACGACGCGGCACCTTGGCACAAAGTCCCGCGTGGCCTACGTCGTGGGCCTTGTTTTGGGTCCGCTTGTCAGCAGGAGGAATCACAGGTTCAATCTGATAGGGACTTGCTCGTTTGACGCGCTGAGCATCTCTGCTGATCTCTCCACTATTCCTGAGGTGCACGAAACGTCAAAGCGACCTGCCAGCAAAAGTCCGTAGGCCTTTGTATGCTTCAGTTGAAAATTTGTAACTCAAGTTTGAGTGTCAAAGAGGCTGGGACGTCTCCACTTTCCTGACCCTTGAAGCCCACCTGATACGAGGCACCGGATATCTGCGCCGCTCTGGTGGCTGAGCTGCTCATCGTTCCCAGACTTCACTGTAAGAGTTTTGCACTCACGTCGCCAGACACTCCGAATAAGAGCCCCACTACATGTAACGGCTGTAAATTAAACAAATCTGTGCCTTTGCTTGCGCCTTGCAGCTTGGCCACATGCCAGCCCAAGCAAGGTAGTGTAGCTGTGTAGCGCCATCTTTGTCGCGACGCGCAAACCTGCTTCTTTCCGCTGCACATTTGGCTCTTGCTGTAGCGCAGCGGACCGTTTTGCGGATTTGCGGCTTCTTGACCCTTGGGCAGCATTGGTCTAGTTAAGGTCTAACCTGGCCTTCGAGCTCGGCTCTACTTGAAAGGTCGACGTTTAGCTTATTTGCCAAGGCCATGGCACTTGGGTAAGGATTTGGTTGTGAATGTCCAGCGTCCATGAGCTGCATCGTGCTTTGAGTTCACTGATCCCGTGAAGCCTTCGCTGTTGCACGTGAATCTTGCAGGGAGCAAGCACTACACAAGCATTAGTTCCTGGCTGCCTTGCACTTCTTGACTAGACTGTGAGTTGACAATTAGCAGACTGATATGGAATCCATGGGCTGATATGGATTGTGGATGACCAAAGAGGCTTTGGGGCAGCGGTCTGCTAGGCCCTGGGCCCTGGGCCGGTTCTAACTGGTGTTTGCTTGCCACCCGGGATCAACTGCATTTTGAGTTCAGCTTGAGCTCCTGGTCTCCATTGGCCTATATTGGCCTGGCCTCGTGACCTGTGGGTCCTTGCATGTCCTTACGAGTCCCTGCGGGTCCTTGATTTGTCTGAGCATTGCTTTTCGGGCTTTGTAGGGTTTTTGAGAATCCCTGGCTCCAGGAGCGGGCATGGCAGGCGCCGGGCTCAGACATGTGCGCCAAGGCTGGCCAGGAGCTCGAGTCTTCTGGCTGTGTCAAAATCCAAGTTTCCCCGAGGTGCGCTTGCTACATTGCTGGTGGCTGCTTGGTCTGGGGAGTCCGGGACATTCTGGGGCACGGGAGCGAAGTGATTCAGAGCAGGCGCACAGGCCGGATAAAAGTCAACTCCCTCCCAACTGCCTCCGAACTGCTCGTGTCTGTGATTCTTGTCCTGTGGACTCATATTCGTTCCTGAGACAAGCAAGGACCTCTCAAGCACTGGAAGTGCGTGGATGCAAGAGAGTGGGGTTCAAACAGATCTGCTCAGGTTACGAGTGCCGTGTGCGTGGCATCGCTGAATAGGACACGCAGACGGGGCAGCCACAGACTGATGCAATCAACCTTGAGCGAGGGAGCCCATTTGAGCAGTGCAGCAGCATGCAGCAGCTGCGTGCCTAACCGTGCCGCTGGATTCTGCCTCAATCTTGAACAGGAGCCAGGGTGACTGTCTCTGCCTCTTCGATGTGGACCGGACACTGACTGGCCAGCAAGACTTAACCAGCCCGAAGTGTACCAAGCTCAGGGAAGGACACTGCAGTCTGGCGGCAGTGATCATCGTGACTATCGCAAGGTTCTCAGAATCAAGTCCACCCCGGCATCAAGGACGGCGGATGCTGATGCGCCTAGCCTTCTTGCTGGTTATCAGCAGCTGGTGCTCCCGGGTAGGACACAGCATATGGTGGAGGAGATCTTACGCTGTCGCAGGCCTTGGCTCGGTCCGGTTTCGGTGCTGTACGGAAGGTTCAGCTTTATGATGCTTCTCCACGTTCTGGTCGGACCACTTTGAGGGGATGGGGGCGACCACCACCCCTTTACTAGCCCCCTCCCGCCCCCACCAGCCTCACCAGCCCCACCAGCCCCACCACCCCACCATCCCCTCACCAGCCCTCCCCCCGCCCGAGCCCGCTTCGCGCGGCGGCAGACGATTCGTTCACCTCTCGCTTTCAACATGAAGTGTTCCAGAATGAGAATGATGTGGAGTCCTAGTGACCTGCTCTCTCTGGACAGGCTTTCGGGAGGGTCTTACCCTTCGCACGTTTTGCCCTTCGCGGAGGTCTGCCCTTCGCGGATCCTGTCCTTCGCTATACTGCGACACATTGGAAGACCTGCGTAGGAATACCAACAAGCACACTAACAACGAAGCTACCAGCAAAATAGATAGCTGCCGTGCCGAGACCGACTGCACAAGCAAGGCAGCAAATGACTCAATAAATGTGAACCGACATGGAGAAAGCCCTACAAACCTGCTTTGAAACTTTGGAGGCTCCGTTGACAACTACCAAGCCGCTGATACCCCCAACAAGTAACATACGATTCTTAATCAACTTCCAATGTCGGTATGACAACGTTGACTTGTCAAAACCGATCAAACAAGCACTGCAACAGTTCAACACAGTAGAAAGTCCATTGGAAGCGTACATGTAATCTCCTTCGTGCACGCTACATTGCCACTGAAACAGGGAAGAGTCACGTGACAACGCCTTTTGCTGTACCAAGCAATTCAGCACCATGCCGAAAATCACCTTTTGGATCTCTCTGGGGTTTGGGGTTCGCTTTTGAGGGTTTGCGGGGTTGTGGTCGTGGAGGGAAGTGGGTGGGGTTGGAGGCTTTCTCGGATTGATTCTTCAAGCTCGAAATCGCCCCAAGCTCGAACCTCGGGGTTCTTTTGCACGTTGTATATTGCATTTGGCACACCTACGCCGTTGTACTTTTAGCAAACTATTAGCAGCCGAATTGAGCTGCCCGGCCCGTGCTTCGGCGGGAAAGGGCTATCGTCTTCATTCGTCACACTTTGCTGTGCCCCCCAACATGGCTTTGAGACGGGGCTGCAGGTTGGCCAGTCTTTCAAAGGAACTTTCTGCACCAACTGCTTCGTGGGCATTGTCACCGCGGGGGATGTCAGTGGAGCGAACAGTCAGGACCGCGCAGTGAGACGCATTTTTGGCAAGTACTTGCTGCCGTTAGCACTTGAGTTCCGATTGTAAGTATTCTTTGAGACTTTCTTTGAGATGCAATGTTCGGCAAGCGCCCCACTGTAGCTCCAAGTAGTGCGAGCGGCCTCAAGCAGAGCATCTGTGCAGAGTCATGCATCGGATTGCTTGCCCAATGAAGCCTCACTCGACATGTCCACGAATGGTGGCATGTTAAGCCTCACGACCGCTCTCGGTGTCATTGCTGTTCGAGTGGTTGTTCAATTTTTCAGGCATCCCGAAACGACTTGCAATCAGCAGTAGTGTTACAGCTCAGCACAGCTCAGCAACATCCTGCCTAATCTCTGGTTTCTTGCCCTCATTCGAGGTTTGTGCTTAGAGAATCTTAGCGATATCCCAATCCGGGAGTCCATTCAGAAGGCTTGTTCAGAGTTATTCCTACGACCACCACACAGCCATCTTGGTCGACATGTTTGCCGTTCGGAAACGTACGTCTAAGATCGTCGATTCATCATGGCTACAGCGCCTGGTGCAGGAGCGTGCGATCCTGGTGCAGCATCTGCAGTCTTCTGGAGGCGTTTCAGCTGCACGCCAGCCTGCGCTGTTCTGACCATGCTTTGCTAGCAATTGAGGCTTCCATCATGTTGCATCTTGCATCCAGGAAAGCTGCCAGTGACGGAGTGGCACCGTGCTCAATTTTTTGGTAAGCGTGATTGTCAGGTTGTCAAGGTTGTGTCACATCACAATAATCATCTTGGCCTTTCATGGCTTGTGACAGGTCTGGTCCTTCCAAGTCTGGTGAAGCGCGCCGGGCGTGCACTCCGCAGGCCCGGGCAGGCTGTTCTGCCTTTGCTGTGGCCAGATGGGTCCTTTCGGCCAGGACGCGCAGTCTACGCTGGTGACAGGCCTGTTTTGCTGAGGTTCTGCTTGCATGCTGGGTCTGGCTAAGCAATGCGGAGGCGTTGCCGTTTCTTCGCAGGATGCCTCGATGGCACAAAGCAGGAGGCCGCAAAAGGCATCGTTGCCTGGTCATGGGCTTAAAAAAAACTTCGTCAGGTTGCTTAGAACTCATGCAGACCCTGACTATTCCACAGCCTGAGGCTTGCCAGCCGCGCCTCAATCCCCCTTTCGAATGTCTGGCTGTTTGATGACCGCTCGATGAACATTAAACCCTTCCGTGGGACCGGCATGAACGCAAAGCAGATTTCTTGTGCGACGAGGCAGGCCGCGTCCTGTGCCTCTGTTTGCCCTGTTTGAACATTTTCGACATGTGTGGCGCGACAGACCGGTGTCCTTCAGGAATCCACAAATGCAGATTGGCGTATGCGGTGCGACCACCCAGGCGGAGAAGCTACATTTCTGTACAGTTGCGGTTGTCAACATCCAGCCCAATGTTCAGCGAGTTGGGTTGCAAAGAGTTGGCATGTCCACACTGAGCCCTGCTGAAGGAGATTCTGCCAGCGCCCGGGGTGTCCATTTGCGCCGACGAGGAGGACCAGGTTGTCGTGTGACGGACGCTGGAGATGGCGGCCGTGGAGTTCCTTCGCAAAGCGGGAGTTCCTTTCCAATATGAAAGCCAGAAGTACTTCCGAAGTAGTTGCCATGGTGCCGCAAAGCGCTGCCATGAGAAAACCCGATGGTCCTGCCGTCTCTTCACCTGGCATGTCCCAACAAAGTCTGGTAGCGGCTCGCGACACTTACCGCACATTCTGCCTCACATTCAACTTTTGGTAACATGATGTAACATGGGATGGGACATGCGCAGAAAAGGATTGCAGTGACTCCGCCGCGTGCAGCAAGCGGCGGCATGCTTGGGCCGCCCATGTTTGCTGCATTTTACCGCTGAGCCGCAGAATCATCGACAAAGGCCGTTTTATGGTTTCCCCAGTTCGTCAGAGAGAGAGAGACATATATAGATATAGAGATATATATATATATATCATATAGATATTCTCAGGAGACATCAAATAGACATCAAGCTCACGAACTCGGAAGCTTCAAGGGCCTCGGTGCATGTCGGCAAGGCTGTTCAAGCGCTTTGTTGGAGCATGTTGGACCCGTAGGATCTGCAGAGGCAGAGTGGGAGTGAGGCAGCGACATTCCAGCAACGTCCCCTAAGTCCCAAGAGGCATCTTAACAGGAGGCATCCCATGGCATCAGCTTCACCCGAGGCCTCGCCGAGCCGGACGCGGCGCCTGCGAGATGCTCAGAGATGCTCAGAGATGCTCAGAGCAAAGCTTCAAGTTGGGGTAAGAACGGCGCGTCTGCACGCTCGTGATCCTGTTGCCAAGGGAAGACTCCACGCTGCCGGGCATATGTGAGCAAAGAGCTGAGGCACCGTGAAGGGGCAAGTGCCACAACTGCTTGCGCCGCTGCATTGAATTGAGCTGCATCAAGCCTTCGCGAACCTTCGCAGCTCCCCCCCTGCTCAAGCATGCTTGTATAGTCATGCTATTTACATGATCCCAGTTGCTCAGGTCTCTGCTCGAGCACGGTTTGATACTTCACACAAGTTCACTGCCGTTAAACTTGATGACATCTTGATCAGGAACCTCGAATCAGAGCTGATTCTTGGAGCTCGGCCCTAAAAAACAAGCATCCGTGTCGCATTCGTCCGTACATTATAGAAAGCGGAGCGGTGACGTGGGTTTTTTCTCTGAAGGTGAGACCCAGTCTTCTGCAGCGGCCTTGGATGGTCTTGGCATGCGATGCCTCGGCACAGAACTTCCAGAGCCGGTCCGAACCCTCTCTTTTTTACAATTGTAGTGTCCGAAGGATGTGGCACTGGAGCTGGAGCTGGAGGACATCGCTCGGCTGCGTGAACGTCTAGGCGAACAAGATCGTGCAGAGGGTTTAAGGGTTTCAGGCAGGCTTTCCGAGGCAAAGCAGAGTGTGGCTGCAGGCGAGACCCTCTCAACTCAGGAGGTGTTGGCTCAGCAGGCAGGATGACACGCTTTCCTGCTATGTGCATTATGTGCCGAGCACAGGTCCGGCCCCTTCGCAAGGATGCCATGGCCTGGGGCCCAGAACTATAATCCTGTTGTCTACTCATTGCCGACTCATTGTCTAGTCGTCGTCTGCCCTGTTCCATTGTAACTTGAGGCTGTGCAGCAAGGCCGTCCAGCAGCGCACCCAGCTTGGCAGGCTGCCCTCGGCGGAACATTGGTGAACAATGCTGAACACATGGCGCATTCTCATCCAGAGGCAGGTGGCTGTGAAAGCCAGTAGATGCTTGCAGTGCCGAAACGAGGAAGGGTCTCAGCCGACAACAAAGAATCCAGAGTCCCGACGAGTGACTCCAGCAATGTTGTTCTGCTTCCTTCACCATAGCTACCGCCAAGCTCTTGAACCCCTCTTAGTACTCAGAAATGCACTGCGTCGATGCCAGGTGGGCGGCAAGTGTCCTGGCAAAACCGTCCTGATCGTTCTACCAAATGATAGGGGTGGGAAGATGCGGATTCTGGGCATTCATCATCATTCATTCCTGTGCTGCCAAGGCCACTGCCTCCACTGGCAGTGCTGCCAAAGGCTTTCGGCCTTCAGGTGGGAATCTTGTCCCTTCAGATACTCTGAGCATCTCACTTTCAGAGGAAATTTCAGAAATCGGCTTGAGCGAGGGTAGTTGCTCGTTGCAGGCCAGAAGGGCAATAGACCGTGTGGGACGAGGAGGAGATGCCTTAGACGGAATGCTTTTCCCATTGCCAGAACTCGTCCGTTCCTGCATGCTGCAAAGTCCACGCCTAGCTGAGTGAAGCTCAGCACGGAGTAACACCTTTCAAGCCGCATCTTACCATGTGTGCAGCTCTCGTGCAGCTTTCAGGAATCTGAATCTGAGACCGCTGCAGCAATTAGATTGTGCTGAGCCAGCATGTGGCGCATGTGCATCACTGCTGACACACTTTGCAAGTTTTGGTCCTGGCTGCGGCTGCAAGTCATTGCTAAGTCTGAGGGTAGTAGAATGCATTCTCACCAGGCAGAGGCGACTGGTAGTGATCGGGACATAGAAGCCCACAACGACGCCCGCAAGAGGCAGCCGCATCTTGATGGATTTGCCGCACATCCGCAAATCTCATTAGTTTTAGGAAACCAGCAAGTGGCTGCGAAGTCTCACAGATGTTTCTGTTTTCACAGATATATCTGTGTTCGAGTCGCTATTGGCGCTATTGGTCCTGGAGAGTCCAAGATCAGACTTCCCTTGACACGCTGACCAAAGCGCGAGGTGTCACAAGTACACCGAGAATCCTTTATTATTGCATAGCATCAGCATGAGCTGATACGATCAAAGGAGGTTGTGCCGGCTTTCTCCACGCTGAGTTCGATCTGGGGAACGAACCAAAGCGTGACAGCAGCCATGAGCACCCTCCAATTTTCAGCACCAAAGGCCATCCGCCACTGGATTGAGCTGTCCAAAGTGTCACTTGCGAGGCTTGGCGTTAATTAGAACACGCACCTCTCAGACCATCGATGTCGAGCGATGCTGAGCGGGAAAGATATCTGAGCACAAGATGGCCCTTCTGGGAAGGCAGAGCCTGAAGGCAGTCTGAGGTGTTCCTGGCCCATATCATTCCTAATCTGCTGCTGTTTAAAGTTTGAGTCCGAAGCTTTGGCGCATGTGGCTAGACTCAGAAGCCCCTAAGGTCCTGCACTCACCCGTCTCATCAGTCGAAGACTGCCAACAGCAGCTTGACCCTAAGCGCTTCCCAATGCCCTATCTCTCAGGACCTTTAACCCCCTAAACACATGCTGTCGGTACCCGGCCCCATGCTGCCTGGCCTCCTCCAGGCAGGGTCTGTTTGGCTAAGCTCTGGTTGGGCCTGTGCATCGGGCTTTGTGGCAATTGGTCCAGGGCCACTGTTTTGTGGAGACTGGTCTCTCATCCCACATCGACCAGAGCCTGGTGTCCTGCACGGGCGGTTGTTGCCACCCGGGTTGTGAAGCACTCTCATGTGGGCATGAACATGCTGAATCGGCCGGTCTACAGCCATTCTACAGCGTTTCGCCGCTCAAGCCGTGAATCGTTAAGAAGCTTTCTGCTAGCCATCCAATCAGCTGACAAAATATGCCCTCCTCTTCGGGGGAAGGTAGGGGGGTGGGGGGGGGGGGGGGGGGGGGCACTCACAGAGGAATTCGGTGCTAGACCTCGCCTGTGTTGGTTCGCCGAAGGCCGCCCTGTCCGGTACCCGGTGCTCTCGGCCCCCCGCAGGAAGCTCAACAAGACCCCGGTAGCCTTGAAAGCTGCGCACCCCGGCTCAAGGATCTCATGTTGTCACCGGACGCCTCTGTTGATGCTGGACACAAAACTGTCATTAAACTGTCATCTGGACGGCATGTGCTGTGAACCACACTCATGCTGAGTTTCGCTGCTCGCAGTGCCGGAGCCAGAGTGTTGGCACTTTGATGCATGAAAGTCTGCCAGTTTCGGGTCGTTGAAAGACGACTTCGTCGAGACATTGGGTCCGCCTCGAAGAAGCCTTGACAGGCGCAACGTGGCTTGCGGGTTCCTGGCGCAGCGCTCGCTGGAAAGACGAAGGTGCTTGAAGTACTGGAAGCAGCGTTCCACATTCATGATCCCGATCAGGCGAGATCTCACCTGCACTCAGCAGTGGTGGCCTCTTTGGCTGGTGCCCTGGCAGCTTGACAGCACTGTGAACCACGCATGTCACTCTGGCCTAGCGGGGCCAAGTTTCAAAGCAAGGTAACGCAAGCAGCGGAGGTCTTCAACAGTAGCTCTTAGTTCCCTGTCCTACGTGAAGTTGTTGATTCAGTTCTGATGCACGTGTCGTATCATTGTCGTGATGGTTTTCAACAGGACATGAACATGAACAAACGCCACCGAGAGCTCCTTCTTTCGTTGTCCTTGATGTTTATCTCAGTGCGCGTCTCTCTCAGGTTTTCCTTGATGTTTATCTCAGTGCGCGTCTCTCTCTCAGGTTTTGCAGTCGCGTAAAGGGTCCGGCATGGTCCTTGCATCCCGCCGGTGGCTGGTGGTCAGCCAGGAACCCGTTGCCCTGCAGGGCATTTTGGTCACACTGACACTGACACCGACACCGAGATACCGACAGTGACACTGACAGACACACACGCACACACCCACACACACTTGTACGCACTTGGTCTGTGAAGAACTGACGTATTCGTGGCACCACGTCCAACACATAAACCGAAAAGACTGATGCCCCATTTTCCTGGTATGCCTCAATGCATCTCGCACACGCCCCGCACGAAACACAAGAACAGAAAAATCTGAAACGTAACTCCAGCGAGTCCAGCAGCGCCTGCCATCGAAGCGGACACCTCGCCCGGGATCCATCCACTGATAGCATTTTTTACAGCACATGAAGATGCCCACCAGTAGGCTGCCCTAGACTGCGGAGAAGCTTGCGACATGCATGCCGACACTTGAGACTTTCTAAGCTCACGGTAGTATTTCTGGCACCAACAGCCCGGATGGATGTTGCCTCTGAGGCAGGCAAGCTTCGACTGCAGGCAGCGTCGACGGCTCGCGGTGGTCGTCCGCTGGACAAGTTCAAGGCATAACTGCCTCCTGTTTTGCATGTCGCTGCACAGAGTGTCGGCCTACAGAATGTGGTCAATGTGGTCTGCCACTTGGACAGGTCGGGGAGCATGTGGAAGGAACAGTTGTCCAAATCTACTGCCCCGGCGGCGTGTCGGTAGATGTGGGCTGCTCCGATTCCTTTGCTTTCCTGGAAGTGGAGGTCTGGGCAGAGTACATGGCATGGTGCTACATCTTGAGTCGTAGCAGAGGCTGGCAGATATCCGTTCTCAGGAGTTTGGGGATGGCTTCCCGCAGAAGGGGCCTTTCAAGTACAAGCCTGGAGATCAAATTGCCGCGCGGGTGCTGGACATTAATCCGGAAGCAAGGCTGTGAAGAGGGCTGGTTGCCTAAGCTTCTGTGGCAAGGCAGCTCCAAGTCCAATAGTGTGCAGGGTGGTGGACCACGGAGAGGCAGATCCACACGGAGAACACGGGGACAGTGGTAGCTTGGCGTGAATCTAATTCTTTCCAGAGCTTCGGGCTTCAGGATGCTTCTGATGCGGGCAGCGTGGGGAGGCGGAGGTATCAGATGCGACACCGTAAGATTGCGGGGCGGAAGCCACGAGACATCCAGGCTTGATAGGTGTGCTCAGCGAGCCTCGCCGCAAAGGTAAACTTCACCTCACCATGCGCTCGGGGACCTTGGATCGTCCCGATCGCTATGTCGCGGACGCAAGGAGGCTTCAGAGTTTCAACGGGTCACCGTGTGCGTTGCACCGTGCTAAACACCTGGTGGGTCAGGCCAGCCAAGGTGGCATCATTTCTGGATGTTGACCCGGGAGCCCTTTGGTACAGATTGGAACGGATGTCAGTCCTGTAGCCCGTGCGCCACTTCCATGAGTGTGACTTGCCGTGTTCCGGACCAATGCCTTTTTGAGGAATGGCTTGCGGGAGAGGTGGTGATGATGTCCAACTGGGCTGTGTACGTGAAGGTGCCTGGAAATCCAGGAACATCTAGGAACTCTGCTTTGGTGGCTCTGTTCACGAAGCACATCGAAGCGCAGCAGTCGTTCAGAAGACCCCACTAGGCCTCATCACAGAGTGGCCTCTTTGCGAGGTGATGTCGCCCTTGGGGGAGCCTTTTGTTGGCATCCTTGCCAAGGAGGACTTCGATGGAAATCTTGTCCAGGCCCGCCCGCAGCCCTGCCAGCACACTGGCACACACTGGCACAGAACGGCATCCAAGTTTCGCGTGCCCGTAACAGGAGGTGGCTCGTGGCTCAAGAGTTTCCGTTCGCATAAAGGAGGCGCTGTGTTGTTCCTATTCGCTGAATTACAAACGATATACGGACCGTGGTTTAAGAGAAGTTTAACATTGCCTTGCAAGCCCAAGAGGTGGACGACTCTGGCCGGCGCCTCCTGCTGACTATGCTTCCTTTTGAAAAAGAATGCATCATGCCCAGTGTGACCGGTACAATATCTGGTGATGCTGGAAATGGAACGGCCATGGGAAGCATGAAACGAGTGACAATGTGCATGCTCAACCACCAAGTAGCGCCCTCTGATTGCGAGGAGTCTCTTGTCAACATAGGGATCGTGCATAGGGCAACTGGCTGCTGCCACAAGAACAACTTCTGATGTTCTCGATTTGAGCCACACGCGCAGCCATGGAAGCGCACTGGCGAGCAGTGCCGTCGTCGGCGCAATATGCAGAATTCAACTGACGTCGAAGTTTTTAAGTGTTGGGCCTTTTCGGCAAAGTATGTGAAGATGCAGCTTGGCGGTTGGGCCGATCGCTCGCTTTTCCTGCGCTCTGCAGGTTCTGGGGATGTGACTTGCTGTCTTTGCTGTTCCGGCCTGAGAAAGGCCGCAATGGGAAAAATCGCGAGAGCACGACAAAACGAAGAGTGTTCTGCAAAGAGTGTCGCAAAGGTCCGACGGGACCTAGGTTCTCGGGGCCTGTGCGACTTGAAGGCAACCGGATCACAGCTTGACCACCGAAGCTCATCTGTCGGCTTACCGCTGCTTGAGCTCCAGCCATGCGGCGCTCCACAGCTTCAGAAACTCAGGCGGACGGCTTTTCTGGGAACGCTCACTCTAAGCAGACCTTTCGGTAGGACTTGGCAGGACGTGCTAGCAGCTAGTACTGCTGTGGGATTTGCTCAGGTCGTGGAGAAGCCGGACCACACACCGGATGAGCCTGTACCTTTCTTCAGTTGTTGCAACCCGCAATCTTGCTGCTCCTTTGTGTGCGAAGGTCGAAGGCCAAGCGTCCCAGCTCATTGAAGGCCGTGCAGCCTTGGGCAGTTGGCCATGAACTCGGCTAGATCATTCGGGCACACGTGCGCAGTACTGCACGACAACCGCTGGAAGGGCTCCTTGTGTAAAAACCCAATGACACCTGGTGGGCACAGCATCTCCGAATCCTGGGCCAAGCCGGACAACGAGCGACTTTCCCGACACTGGCAGCGAAAGTCTACTGAACCTCAGTTTCAAGAAGTCAAGACGTCAGAACGAATCGAAGCCACACATGACACAAACGACAGGCTCGACGGCGTTTTGCTTCAACCTCCTTGAGCAAGTCTGTTTACGGGTTTGCGTCTGACTTCGTCAACTTGCCTTAAGAGTCGACCGTCTGCGTACATGGCCACAGCAAACATTCGAAACAGATTCGGCCTCAAATCATCAGCTTCCGTGTCCTTGTCGATGCGGCACCACCTTTACTTGGATGAAGCTTGATGTTGCAGTGCCAATTTCTGTCACGCAAGCGCTTCATTCAAGAACCAGATTGAACCACTGAAACGATTTTTGCAATGCCAAGTACGCCAAGAACAACACGCAAACTAAGGAAGTTCAAGCATTCCCAGCCTAAGACTAGGCAATTTGATGGTCACTGTAGGGATCTGGGAGTGTGAGAGAGTCGACTGGACTGTGCATTCCTGGGTTTCTCTCTGGATTCTCGAGGAGTGGGCACTCCGGGATACTGCGGGATTCTCTGGGGGTGAAGAGAATAGTAGCTGAGTACAAACCCAACAATCCCGCACTGGGGAACAAGACGAACAGCAGCATTAGCAGCGGTATCTAGCAGCGCTACCGATGCCACCACCAAGAATAGGAAGAAGCACTCCAAGCTGCTGCCTGGGGCAATGCAAAATTCGTTTTTCGATGTGTAACGTTGCAATCGCCAGGTCCTCACCGGCGCCCAGGGAGATTTGTTCCTCACAGCGATTTCCATGAAACGCGATGTTTTGCGCGGTTTAGCTTTGTAAGACGGCTTTCGCGGTCCAACTGGTGCCCGGAGCATCTTCCAGGGGTCAACACATGCGTATTCACAGCAAGTCAGGCATCCTCACGTTGGTGGCACGTAAGTCTCGTACGGTTCTTCGAAGCTTGCCTCTTGCGTGCCACACTCAATTTCGACGTCGAAGTAGATTGGTTCGGGTCAGTCTAGGTCTGGCTGGTGCTGGGCTGCTGATGCTTTCTGGCGGCGCGTTCTGGCTCTGGCGCCAGGCGCAAGAGGACACACTGCAGCCAGCAGGGGCCACGCCTGATCTTTTGAGATACATAGACGGCTGGCCAGGAGACGCGAGCTCTCCATCCACATAGCTTCTTGGATGATTCCCTTTTTCGCTTAGATCTAGATTCATCTCAATTCTGTGTCATGTTTACGGAACGCTTCGCTTGCATCAGGCTCGCTTCGATCCAAAGACATACAAGTTGCACGCATGATGTGCACATACCACATCGTCATAACATGCCGTGCACAGTTTGTTTTCCATCCTTCGTTCTCATTATCCCTACATGGGGTTCATCATTGCAGCAACAATGACCCTCTCATGAGGCACGTCCTGGCACAGCCGCGGTGGCAAACAGGTGGGAGTGACCGGGAGAGACCTCCATTCGGGGCCGCTTGAAGTTGGTGCAACTCGGGGCTGCGAAGGTCTTCGAGGGCACGCCCGCGAGGGTCTTCTCAGAGCCGGCGGTGGAGCCGGAGCCTGGTGCTAAGGCTGCTACGGTTTGTTGGGGCCCCGGACTTGTCAGACCTCTGAGCTTCCCGAGCGCTGAGGTCTGACAGTCTTGAGGATGCCAGGTGCTAAGATGTGCCATGATCCAGACCTCTCTGGGGGAGTGTTGTTTGGACCGTCTAGGCCGGGGTGCAGGCATCAGGATGTTGTTGTCGCCGCGTCTCTTAGACTCTTGGGATCTCTTGGGTTTGCCGATGAGGTTCTTAGCAAGCTGGAGGGAGGTGATGAGGCGGTGGCATTGCCAAGAAGGTCTCTGAATACAAGGCCAGGCTGCTGAACCTGAGCTAGCACTGTGACGCTCTGAACTGAAGCAGACCTCGGTTCATTCGGCAGGAAGGGGGAAAAGAAGGCGAAGGCAAAGGATACCAAGAAGCAGAAGGAGCGATCCATGCCGTCAATCGACTCGTCACTGACGCGCACAAATCTGAAGAGGCAGAGGCGTCGGCCACTGTGTCGCAAGCAGAGACCGACGATGAGAAAGCCAAGGACAAGACCCTGATTGCATCGTTTGGTTGGCGTCGCTGTCTTGCTGTTGTGCAGTACCAGTTTGCATTCTGCCATCATGGGGCTTGACCGCCAGGAAGTCATCCGAGATACGTTGAGAAAGCTGGAGGAAGAGGGTCTAGCTCTCAGACATCAAGGTTCCATGGACCGTTATGGTAATATACTAAATGTTGAATTATGATGATGGCCAACTTTTTAAAGGCTGATGGTTGAGAGCTTCGTAGAAATTGTTCTCTCGTTGGAATGAAACCCATCTGGGTCTGCTCCAGCACTATTGAATCACATTTGCAGGTTCTTTGGACCTTCAATTTCCGAGCGGGTGAAGTCTACCCCTTGTGATGTCAAGGACAAAGTGGCAAGAAGGGCAGCAAAACAAGAAAGACGGTCACCTGCCAAGCATCCCTGTCACACCAACAGACCTTTGCCTAGTGCTGAAGTCGTGCTGAAACAGCAGGTGGAGAAGCTCAAAGCCTTGTTGGGCGAGGTATGCAGTGCGGAATGCTGTCATTGCTACTGTTGTGCCCTGTCGTTGCGCTGGTTTGATGTTACAGGCCGAAGAAGAACCAGAGCCACAAGAGCTCTCCGACGACCAGCAGCCCTTTGCTGAGAAGTGCTGCAGCAGCGCCATCTTTCAACTCTGGACAGTCCAAGACTGCATCCCATCTTCAACCGAGGTCCCATTTGGATTTTGCCAAAGCCTTGCAAGAGGAGCAGAAGCGAAAGATCCATGTGGAGATGAAAACTGTCAGGAGATGGGCAGATGTAACTCGCTGTAAAATGATGATGCGTTTGTCCTTTGTTGGTTTGCAATGGAGGAACGAATTCAAGCGCGACTTTGGCAGCGATGCGCGGCCGTTACTCTGTAGCGGCTGCAAGCTGGTGGCTGCGCGTCTCAGCAGCGAGTGCGGAACCCAGCAACATCCTGCAAGGACGTCAGCTGTGAGACGATGCTTCCCATGACTTCCGTTTTCTTGAAGCACTCTTTGAGGCTTGACACGCACGACGTGCACGACCAGGACATTGAGACACAGTCTGACCGTGACGAAGGAGAGCCCACAAGAGCGCAAACCTGATGCCAGGAGAGCCCTGCGCAGATGCTTGCCGCGAAGCGCAAGGCGATTGACTCCACGTGCAGCAGTCTGCGCCACCTACAGGCCTTTCAGGGGTGCCGAGTCTAAGTTGAGTAGGGCCATGTAGGGCCATGTAGGGCCTTTGGATGCCTTTGCATGCCTTCGGCCCGCGCAAAGCGCAGGCTGTGAAGCCGGAGGAAGGCATCGCTCGCTTCGAAGCAAGCGAAGTGCAAAGCCCGGCTTCCCGCGAGTTCCAACGCGTGAGTTCCGAAGCAGGGGAGCTCGTACTTGTAGCGACTCATGTGCGCAAGTCGCCCGTTTCTCACTTTTCGCGGTCACTACTCGGCGGAGTCACTGTGCATGCAGCCAAGGTGACAGGCGAGGGTGAGCGAGAGGGGAAACGCCTTTGCCGACGCCCTAGGACTGACACTTGCGATTGCGGTTGCAGCCTATTCGCTCATGAGTTCTGCTGTGTGTACGTTCTTCCTGTTAGGTGCGGCCATCTTGGAGGAGTCGCGCTTCGACATCCTGGCAAGGCAAAGTGGCCGTCAGGCTGTAGGGCGCGGAGGAACTCAGAAGACCCTTTTTCGACAGGCTCATCCAGAGAAAGATCCCGGAGATGCAGCACTTGGCTGGCGGCAGGCCCGACTCAGCCCCAATAGCATCCTGCATCTTCCTACGCCGTCCTGCCATACCTCTATCAAAGGTCCAAGATCTATTTAATATGTGAGTTCAAATTGGTACATAATCTCACACTGGGAGGACCGGCCACAGCAATTGGGAACGATGGCTTTGTGCAGAGAGGATGCGCTTGTGTTGGACACTTACTCCGTGCCAGCTTTGGACCCACATCCGTTTGCAACATTCCCACAGTGCAATCTGTCCCAGGCAAACGCAGCGAGGTGAAAGACGATGAGGATGACGAAATTGAGCATGCCTTTGCCAATGCCAATTGAGATGCCGCGGAACCGCTGAATCCAGGGCATGTACGTGTCTCTTTCTGGCCGGTGCTGAAGTTTGTACTATGTTTATAGTCTGCAGTGATGCGAAGTCGAAAGTCATCGGGGTTTCCCAGCCTACACTTCAAGTGGACCAGACCAGCGCCGGGGTATTCCACAGTACGGCGAAGTCAATCCGCGTCGTAGCTGGTCGTTGGGTGCGACGGTCAAATTTCTGGCGTGTTTCTAAACTGTGCATATGTTTCGCCGGATAGCTTGCAGAGAGCCTTTGCCGAGGTGGATAAACGGTGGCAGGTGGCATGCCTTATCGTGCTTTGTGAGCACTGCAATATGTAGTCCCTTGTCGCTGGTGTTGGCGGGCGGTCAGAGTGGCCGATGCGAAATTCTGTTTCTGGTACACTTCGGTCCACGCCATCTTCGCTCGTGTGACCTTGCGGTGCTGGCTCTGCAGACTTAGAAAAAACTATGTCAGAGATAGTGCTCTGAGTCAGCGCAGACAGGAGACGTGGCAATGACTCGTAAGGAGATTCTTAAAGGATCTTTAGCTTTCATCTCGAGACACTTCGTGCAGCCCGCTGGTCTATGGCTGCACGACCTGGGGATGGACCGCCAGCCCCCAGACTCGCACATCTCACCATTTTCGCGTGCTACACCAGTGATGCTCAGGTCGGAGCCGCGCCAGTGGAAGCAAGACGAGGAGACCGATTGCTTGGGAGCACGAGTTTCGGGTTGATGAGGTCCTTGGAGCTTTTCAGAGCCAGCGCTAACCGCTAATCTCATCAGGATCTGGACGCCTTGCATGGTGTGACAGAGGCCAGGAATTCAGAACCTCCGGCATGAGTCAGAATTCGGAACAGGGACAACTAACCTCCATTGCGTGCTACTTAACCTTGTGCAGACTCAACCAGAGCATGTGTCAGAGGCCGAGCGATTGGTCTTCTTGCGTCGATCCCTCGCCCGGGCACCTCAGCAGCACGTGGCCGTTTGTTTGGCACTGCCTCGGCTCGACCTTGGAGGTTTTACACATGTTTGCACTGGTTTGCACTTGTTTGCGCTTTTTTTTGCAATTGTTTGCACTGCTGTGAACTGGTTTGCACTTGATTGCGCTGGTTTGCATTGGTTTACACTTAGGCCCGCCTCCAGGGCTTGGAGCTCGAATCCCAGCGCTTGCAGCACGAGAAGGCCTTAGCGGAGGCTGCCGGGACGGGATGTGAGCACATCCCGTCAGCTTCGCGTACACGATTTTCTTGTCAACATCTTCACGTGCCGCAGGCCTATGTGCAGCGGCGGGAGAATCAGGCGCGGTCTGCGAATTCAGAGATCCTTTCCTTTACGTTTCAGCTCAACAATCAGATTGCCCAGCGGCGAGAAGAGCGGCAAACAAGGCTTCGCGAGCTGCAGCAGAAGGCTGGCATCTGTTGTTGCATCCCGAATCGCTGAGCACGGATTGCATCTTGTGAGCTGTCCATTCCGATTCCTTTTTCCTCATGCACCAGCATGTCCTTCCAATTCTGATTGACATGGGGTGTCATACTGGGTCCGGTGCGAAATGAAGCCCACCGTAACCCACAGCATTCGTTCTCATACGAAAATCTTCCAATCCACAGCTTGCGACGATTCTTTCAGATTGTGTTCGAGTCCCCGAAGCTTCTGAGTCAGGCGCGCCCGCCGCCACGCAGCCCAGAGCTAGAAGCCGAAAAGGTCCAGGGCCCGGTGCCAGCTCGAAGTGCAAAGCAACCAAAGCAACCAAAGCAACCGGCAATGAAAACGAGAGGGCAGAGAGCAACCGTGAGCAAAACTCTTTTTCAGCTGTCTTGAAGGATCCGGAGGTGTCGGCCCTCTTGGCACACCGCCCGTCGCTGAAGAAGCGATTGCGTCCGCCTTTGCAGCAAAGTGTCAGGTGCCGAGTTTCAAGTGTTTTCAAGTGTCACGAGGTTCGCGATGTGACATGAGAGAGATTTTTGCGGCTTTCCGGTGCTCACACTGTGGGGTTCCTCTCATTCTCAGTAGTTAGCTTGAAGGCGTTTAATATGTGTAATGTTCATGCTCGACAGATCTGCCCTGTGGTGTTTAAGGGTCTTGTGTTGATGCTTTCCCAGGCCCTCTCCTCGGCAGCTCCGCTCTCCCCGCGGTCCCCGCAATCTCCGCGATCTCCGCGATCTCCACTGGCGTCGAGCTCTGCTTCGCCATCTCCGAGGAGCTTCTTGTAGCGCAGTCTAAGCGCAAAGGATGACACCTGCATGCAACTTACGCAACCTGCGTGTAAGCTTGGCACACGGGAGCTGAAAGGAAGCCGGCGGTGCCCAAACCACCGGCTCAACGAGCAGCTGCCCGGCCGCCTGAGGAGGCCAGGCCAGCAGAAGTTTATGCTGTGCATGAACATGACAGGAATTTCATTTTGGCGGAAATCACAGAAGCCAGGAGACGAGGTGGCTGCAATAAAGCCAGGCTCACGTATGTCAAGGCTTACGCAACGACGACCCAAGCGCAGAAGGCAAGCATGTTTCCGCTGGCCATCGGTCAAAACGACATTTTTTCTCACGACTGGGTGTTTCTTGCCATGGAGCTGGCAGGCGTTCGCACCGTGCGGTGCAGATTGCATGCTGTAGTGTCCGTAGTGGCTTCATCGCGACAGCCCAAGCGAACAGTGCACCGATTTGGGTTTGGAGCTCCAAAGAGGGACGGAACAGATCGACGCGCTGGACTCCGGCCAACCATGGCAGACCATGGTTTTTCTGGAGGCCTTTTCGCGTTTTGGACAATCAACTAGGCACGGGCGTGGCCGCGGCCACTGTTTTCGAAGCTGTCATCGCAAGATGCGAAGTTCTCGACGCTTTTGCAAGACTGTCGTCACTTTTGGACGTCTGCGGTCACATGGTCTCGCTCACTGCTTGGGGTCTACGTTGACTTCCCGATGCTGCTTTTTGCAGGCTCCGTCGGCCAAGCAGCCCCAAATGCCAAGAAAGGATCATCAGCTTTGGGCTTTGCAGTCGTCCTTTGTGCTCTGTCACGCAGAGATGCTTCGCCAGTGTTGCAGGAGCATCTGCGCGCGACCCAACACCAGCTACTGAAATCGTGGGCTGCACAGTCCGCAGTCGAGATGCTGCGACGCTGCGATTCCTGAAGTGAAAGTATTTTCCCTGTAGTGTGACCGGTGCAAGTTGATGCAAGATTGACTTCTCCAGGTGTGGCGTGGTGGTCTACAAGCAGCAGATGAAGGTGGCGAGCTCGAGACAAGTTGCTGTCGTCGTAGAATGTGCCAGACACATTCGGGCCCCACTTGGCAAGTAGCCAGTATCGTAGTGGCCCTGAGTAGGCTCACTTCCGGCGAATTCTGGAGGCAGTGCGAGGCTCAACTGTAACGTCCAGTTTGAGGCGAAGGCTGAAAACCATCAGCCGCGAAGACCATGGTCACGTTGCCATACGAGGTGGAGGTGGGCTACGGAGCAAGTGCTGGTCATCAGAAGACCCCTAGCAGCACAGAGCCCGTACTGCTGCGTGTGCCCAGATCTTCCAGCATTTCAGCGTTTCATTTGTTTGAAATTTGATTGTGGTTCTCAGGAAGATCTTGTCCAACTTGGCGAGGCTGAGAGCCCAACTGAGAAACGGCAAGTGTTGCTTGGTTGAGCTACGAGAGGCCAGTCTCCACAGATGCGCATCAGCACCGGCACCGTGCTTGAGGACACCGGAGGAAGCGAAATCCGATTTGAAGCGACATCCCCACCTCGATCTTGTTCCTGCTTTCTCTTGTGCCGTCTCTCAGTCCTCTTAGCCTGCCCTCCCTTTGCCTTCTTTGGCTCTGTGGATCTGTGGAGACTCCATGGTAGTGCCAGTCTTCAAGAAAGACAAGCGAGCAGGACAAGACACAAAGAACCATCCAAGCTTATGTCGAACAGCATCAACGTAATGTAAGCCTCGAGTGCAAGGGATAAGATACTTTTGGAGTTGCCAGGCAAGCGTCTCGAGACCTGAGCGGGAGGGATGCAGTGTATATCGGATGTGTATTGGGATTGGCTTGGCAAGGATTATGATGTCGTTATGCCGGTTGAGGCATGCCTATTGTGCATGTTTAGTATAGAGGATGGAGAGATGTGCGGACTCAGTGTACAGGTACTTCGTGAGGCGAAGGGACCTGGCTGGTTCAAGCCAATCGGGTCCTTCGTTCGTGAAGCGCTGTGGTTCTGCCGGCCATCTCCAGAGGAGAGGCGGTTTGCACCTGGCAAGTGCGGACAAATTGCACTCCGGGCTCTGCGAGCAGTCCGGGGCACATCAGCGCACTTTTTTTTCACTCTGGATGAACCTTGAGAGAAGTTGCTGAAGTTTGTCTGCTGACAGCTAGCACCCTCCGCTTCTGATGGCTTCTCAAGCTGCTACACAACTGGCAAGCGACTTGTCAAGAGCGCACCACGCATCTGAGCATGAAAGCTAAGCAGGAAGCTCCGGTTCTTCATTTGCCTGGGATCAAAGTGCAAGACTATAGCCGATTAGCCTCCAGCCGATCCCAGGAGGGTCCCGAGAGGATGCAACACCTTAACGCTTCTAAGACACGGAAGCGGGTGATCTCACAGCAACCAAACAAGGACAACACAAGATTCGCTTCATTGGGCTGTGCCCAAAAGCCGGCACTAAGACTGCAGACATCTGCCGCGGAGCAGTGGTGCAGCAGCCAGGTTCGAAGCCTCTGTCAGAGTTCTGAGGAGAGCAGTGCGTACGAGCATGCGTACGCGAGCGTGAAGCGTGTGAGCAGCTAAACGAGTGCGGAGACAAGCACGGAAAGTGCGCCGAATGCAGTGCAGGCAGCATGGCCGTGCCCAACCAGGGAACTTGCGAGTTGCTGAGGACCGGCTAAGTTGCGACGTGTTGCGACGTGTGCAGTGTAAACAGAGTGTAAGAGATGGGGCTAAGTAAATCTAAGTAACTGGCTTAGATTTTCGTTTTTTTACAGTTCGGTGTGGCCTTGCTGCAGTAGTCATGGCAGCCGCGCTCAGGGCGTTCATCAGCCCGGACGGAGCAACGCGCACGGCCGCTGAAGAGCGGCTGAAGGAGGCGGTTCGAGGCGAGGAGAGAACATTCGAGGTGTGAGAATCTTCGGTATCTTCGATGTTGTAGATCTGCTGGCAGGTGCTCCCAATGAGCTTGTGAAGGAACTGCTGGCGGTACTGCTTGCCTTCGGTGAGACCTTCGGCCGCGGAGTAACCATGAGTAGCCTTTTACTTGTGCTTCGTCTGGAACTTTCCGAACATTCTGGAACTCTGGACTGTCAGGAATGGTGCTCCTGCCGAACTTCGGTCTGAGGCAGTTGTACTTTTAAGGCGCAGCAGCCATACCCAGTTACCCAGCTTCCTGAACCTCCCCAAGCACGAAAAGCAGTCCCGGAGGCAGTGCGCAGGTAACAGCGCGCGCTGTTGTTGGGATCAGCTCGATCCCAGCACCAAGCAGGAGTGCCGCGGAGTGACTTTAGTTGACTTTAAAATTGAAGCAGTGATGATCCAGTGATGCAATCAGCGTATGAAAATTACTCCACGCAGCCAGGCGGTTCAGGAGCAGATCGTTGTGTCCTTGATCAAGGAGCTATGAAGCATTATGAAGCAATGTGTTGGGACTCGACCATATGGCATCACTTCATGGCATCTTACTGCCCATGTTCTGTGTGAGGACCCCTCCAAGCCAGTCAGGCGCCAGGCAGGCCACGTCATCAGCACAGTGGCGCACGCCGTCGCAGAGAATTATGCGGAGCTCATGAAGGCCGTGGGTCGGGTGGTTACACCGTGGTTGCACGTGGTTACACGTGGTTGCACGTGGTTGCGCGTGGTTACCACTTCGGGAGGTAAGAAAGGGTGTTACTTGAGTACAGTCGATGACTGCCAGGCATGGCCTCAGCTTCTGCCTTTCCTGTCCCAGACTGTTGGCGTGGAGCTCGGGAGAGGAGTGAGTGCTGCGAGTGCTGCGCTGGAGCCCATCCACGTTTTGTGTACGCCGGGAATTGCCGGATATGCAGCCGAGGTGCGGGAGCGGATGCTGATCAGGTGACAGCCTGCCTTCAGGCCTTTTGGAAGTTTTCGATTCTTAGGGCCGCGACGTCAACAATGATGCCAAGAATGCCAATGACGGATGATTGGTTCAATGCTTTCATAGCGCCGACGAGGTTCAGTCGAGGCTGTTGTGCCGTGCCAGGTCCTGCAAGAATTGGTGGAGATAGTTGGTGACGAGCTTCTAAAACAGGGGCCGCAAGCAGCGACTCCACTGCAACACAGGACCTGGCGTTTGCGGTCGTATTGCAAGCTGCATCGACCGCCTCGGCCCCTCGAGGGGAGTCATCGAATCGGGGGCGGCACTGTCACGACTGAAGGAATCCGCACTGTACAGTAGGTCATGCCCGACCTCAGTCCCGTCGCACGAAAATGTCTCCATGTAAAGCTCCACAAATGCATGAACAGGGGAGGGGGGAGGGTGGAGGGGGGAAGGGGAAGGGGGGGAAAGGGGGGGGGCCTTTGAGAATGATGGGACTTTCTCGGCAGCGGTTGTTGATAGACTTGCCCGAAGGTAACAATGCTGCAGACCTGTCTCGGCACTCCATCTGCAGAGGCTTGCTCTCTGTACTGTGCAAGGTGTGTCTGCTTGCCGTCCGGTGCATAGTTTTCCAGGTGCGCGCAGCAGCTGCCCAACTAGCTCTGCAAATGGTGTCTTGGTGGCTGGCAGTGCTGCGGAGTTGTAGGTGCCGTGCTGGTACACGATGATACCATGCTGAATCAAGCTGATATACCATGTCCCACGTAAGGTGGAGGATCTGGAGAAGGACGTAGCGGCACCTTTAGGCTGGCCGACTGATTTGCCGAGGCTTTGCCGAGGCTTTGTGCTCTTGCTTCGAAGCTGAGGTGCTCTGATGCCCACGCTCTTTGCGGTGATAAAGAGCTTTGCCGTGGAGTCAGAGCATGAAGCAGCTTGGTCCGGAAGTTGCAGTAGTAGTCACTCAGTACTGTCTGAACAGACGCGACGGCCAGTTGATTCAGGAGATTCTGAAGGAAACGATAGAGTCGTTGATGTCGGCAGCCGAAGAGGCCGGGATGAGAACAGCCTGGGAAAGAAGCGCAGGTAGGCTGGCCCTTGTTCCGGCCGTGTGCAGGAACCAGAGTTCTTCAAGGAAAATGGCCTGCAGCAAGTGTGGCCGCTGCTGCTAGAAATGTGTCCCCTGGCTCAGATAGAGGTAAACTCTGAGCTCGTCTCATATCATCAATGGGAAAAGATCTCGACACACACACAGAGAGAGACACACTCACTCACTCACTTACTTTTCCTTCCTCTCTTCCTCCCTCTCTCCCTCGCCAACGCTTGTGCGCGCCACAGTCGGGATCCGTGCACTGTTCAGGTCGGGCTGATCACTGGGGCGACGCTCAAGTCCGACACAGCTACGAGACGGCAGGATATACTCTAGAATTGAACCCTTGTCCGACTCGAGCTCGCTTACTGATCTTACTGACGACAGTGTGGTGTCTTCTGGTCGAATTCTCAGGTGCGATGGAAGCGGCGATGACTTTCTTTGAGGGCCTCTGCGAGGACTTTTGCAAAGCCGAGGCCGTCGGAATCGACATTGCACTTTTTTTTGCGTGCTTCAACTGCGCTATGAGTCGCAGCACGTTCCCTGCAGGGGCAGCCCTTTCTGGAGCAGTTGATTTTGCTCAATCTCGAGTGGATGTTGGAGGTTGAGGAAAATGTCGACACCTGGACTTCGAGTGCAGACCAGGACTGGCTTTCCTTGTCTTTGTTTTGCATTGGTGCACCGAGAGAATCGGGGATCCCCATGAAAAGAGGAGGAAGAAGATATCGATGACGATCTGGTGGGCATCGGCGAAGAAAACCTTGACCGACTGGCCCAGCAATGTGCTGAAAAAGTGCCTTTGATCATGGTATCATGGGACAGCCTGCCATGTCGCTTCGTTGCTTGCAAGCTGTGCCGGAACAGCCACTGTACAGCGCAACCTAGGATGCCCTCGAAGAGGCTTTCATGCCCACTCTCTTCAAGGTTTTGAGAGCAGCGTCTGGCTGGAAATAGTGCAAGTAGTGCACCGCCTTTTTGTCATGACATCTTGGCAAAGCAACGTGAACGCTTGGACGCATGCATGAGCATAACCTTCATAAGCTTCATGCTCGCCCAGACCAAGGTTTTATCTGCACCCGCCAGCACCTGGAAGCAGGTGCGATCATGCGTGATGGCCGTGTCGCAGGCAAGTGCAGGGGATGTGATGTCATCCTTCTAGATGCCATGAGCACATTGACATGGCGTAATGAGAAAATTCACCAGTTGCGATCTTCGAAGACCTTATCCGGTCATCTTCTTTGCCTCAGCCTGACATTCCTCACATGAAAGCACCCGACTTCATTCAGGTTGTGGAGTACATCGAAGAGGAAGCCTGGGTGGACCAGTGCTTCGGACCATCAATTCTCCCATTCTCACAGTTTTCACATTTTTCGCATTCTCCCGTTCTCCCATTTTCCCATGCTCCATTTCTCCCATCACGACATGTCAGCTGGACATTGGGATGTTTTACAAAACGCGCCCCCCTCAATACTGGTGCAGCCAAGGTGCATAGATTTTTTGGTGCCACACACGTCTCATGCGCATCCTCGAGTTCGGTATGCTGCATTCCAAGCCGTTGGGCAAACAGCCTATGACCACGACCCCTATGTCGCAGAGAGCTGTGGCGGCATCGGGAAAGGGCTCTAGAACCGGAAGTCTACATTTCATGCCTGTGCCGTGTTTCATTGCTTTCCGCGTTGGCTTTTGTTTCGCTTACACACAGACACACATGTCCTCCTTCCCAAGGAACCATGCAGAGACCCTGCTGCCGTTGATACTGTTGTCGCCTCAGGTCTCTGCGTGCGGTAGAGAAGGTCAGCAGATGTCAGCAGGCTTCATCTGGCTTTGCTTTGTGAACATGAGTCTTATGCAAGGGCCGGGTTGGATGACAAGAACATCCGCGTGGCAACAAGCTCGGCAAGCGCTCTTTCTAGCATGGAGGAGTCGCAGAGGGCATCAGAGGGCACTTCATCGTCTCAATGTGATGCCACATTGATGTTTCGTGATGTCGCAATCCCGACTTGGCAAGCAAGGGCCCTGGTTGTGGGCCTAATCCGAGCATCAGTTTAATTTATACCCCCACATTTAAAGAAATTTTTTTTGGCCGGAAGCCCGCCGGAAGACTACTTTCCATTAGGGTGGATTTCGTATGGGACAAACCCCCCACATTTAAAGGAATTTTTTTTGGGGGGGTTCAAAAATCTGTCGGCAGGCTTCTTGTTTTGCTTGCGGAGACGCAAAGCTACAGCACCTCAGGGATCTGCAGCCTATTGTTTTTAATAGAGAATCAATACAGGGCCACGGTCCAACTATTGCGGAACCCTGCATTCCTTATTGTGGGGGGGGGGGGGGGCCCCCCACCAATTAAACAGATGCTCGGATTAAATTAGCCTCATCTCTGCTCTGGGACACTAGGTGGAGATTTGGGGTTCCGGAAAAGAACCCGGCACTCACCTCCTTGTTGATTTGTCAATCGGATCCGCGATGAGAGTTGGACTGGTCAAGGCGTTTGCAGCGAGTATATATATACAGAGACTACAGAGACTGCAACAGTGCCGCTTCATGGAATGTGAGAAGCAGCAGGACATGGATGAGGAAGACCTCGAGCCTCACATGGAAGCATTGAAGCTTGTCGGAACATGGGACAACAATGCAGCGCAAGCATGTGCAAGCGGAAGCTCCTTCAATCTAAGCCTCCGGCGTGGTTCACTGAATGTAATTCACACAGGCTGCAAGTTTCTACCGCGCCAGCTGGTTCTTCCAAGGATGACCAAGCTTTTCACTCGCCTGCAGCAGGGCCAATCGCGAGCAATGCAGGAGACCTGCCTCTCTGCCACTTGCCATCACTTGCCTTGTGTCATTCCGTCATGCCTTGGTACCTTCATGAACTCCCTGTGCAATTCCGTATGTGCAACTCGAGGTTGGGTTTTGGGGAGCGCTATCGGATAGCTGAGGCCATCGCCGTGGTGGGAGAAGCTGCGTCTGAGCTTTTCCTGCCCTACTACGGGCATGTCATGCCGCTAGGCTCCTGCAAATTTGTATCTGCCTGGGCCAGGGTGTTAGATGCAAGGTTCAATCTCGAGTGGGCAAAAGGGACACGGATGGTTCCTGACGGTTTCTGTCTCATCGTGGATGGATAGGGATTCGGATCCTGATCCCGAAGTGTTCTCTAAAATCCTCTTTTGTTGATCTTCTGTTCGCGAATGGACAGGGTGATGTGTGCTGTCTGGTTACCCCAGGCCTGCGTTGAAGCAGCTGATTGCCAATTCCAAAGATGAGCAGAAGAGCCTCCGTGGCAAAGCCTTTGAATGTGCCCGCCTGAGACATCTGAGACTCTTTAGAAGACTCCGAAGCTTGTAAGAACATTTTGCCTGCGAAGGCGCAAGTCTTCTCGGAGAAGGCGTCGGCAAGGACCGAGCCAAACTACCCATGATCACCTTGAATCACCTGGCAAGGGCCTTCCCTGAGAACAGCCAGGAGACGTTTGCATCAGATGCACACGAGATCATGCAGATCATGGTGCGCTACTTCCAAGTTGGCTTCGAAGCTGACGACCAGACCCGAGAATACGTCCATGAGGTTCCTTGTCCCAGCCCGAAGCCGCTTCAAGCGGAAAGTCCATGCCCTAATTACCGTTCAACGTTCTGGTACATGCTCTGCTACAAAGCCACCAAGCTCTCTCCAAGCTCAAACCAAGCCGGTAGTTGCAGTAGTCGCCAGAAATGTGGTGCTGCTGTTAGTCAGCCTGTGAGTGCCGAAGCATGCCGAAGCAGTGCTCGGAAAACTCTTACGTTTCGCGAGGCTGCTGGGCGTGTGGCTGGCGTGTTGGGCAAGGACTTCAAACCTTACATGCCGCTGGGCTTGAGTCGGTGCCATCATGGTCAGCATGGTAGTCCGATGCTTTCGCATTCCTGCGGGCCTCGCTTCGACACAGCTGTTGACGGCTTTGCAAATCGGGAATGTTGGGAAGAAGTTGCCATCAGTGTAAATCGATTCAGGCCCGCGTTGCTGCCGAGCCTCCTCAAGGTCTTGCAGCAGCAGCCGGCACAAGTGGAGTCGGTGGCTTGCAAGGGAACATGGTTAATCATGGGCGATGGTGTAGGTGTAACGTCGTGTAAATGTGGATCTGCCTCCACTCCTCCCCTGCCAAGCTGCCTGGCCTGGAGCATCCAAGGACAACGAGGACGAGGAGTACACTCATGTGCTGCAAGACGGCAAGCCCCTTGCCTGCATTTTTTTGTACACCCCCAGAGAACATCAGCCCAGCTGCATAAGTAGGCACCTTGCGAATTGAAGATTGCATTGGAACTTCAGATGCATCCACGATGTAATAACTGATGGCCAGAACAGACAGAGCTCGCCACAATGCAAAAGCGAGCATTTCCTGAATCGCGGCTGTAGATCGCTTCCGATGGCGGATGCTGATGAGCCGGCAGTCGGTTCATCTTGACGACTCGGTCCAAAGTTGGGGAGAAGCGGAGAACGCCATCGATCCGATAGAGCGTGTATCACATTCATCATTCAACATGTCCACGACACTGTCAACATCAGACGGTGACCCTCTAGCCTCAGACAACTCCCAGCCCTGGATCCCGTGAATTATTTACAGTATAATGTTCACTAGTAGGCATCCGGAAAGTGATCTAAGACGGTGGGAAAGCCATGGGATCTGCTGCTAGCCGCCCCGAATGGCGCTCTCCACATCAGCAACATGTGCAGCATGCGCCAATGTGGGTCGTGAAAGCTGCAGATGTGATGGAGATGACTGGTCGAATGGAGATCCATCAGACCTTGCGCAAAGAGGGTCGGTTGTCGGAGTGGAGTCCAGAGATGTTCACAATTTTCGTGTCACACCAGTGGCTGGATCTCCAGCATCCGGATCCCAGTGGGGATCAATTGCAAGTGCTTCAGGGCTTCCTGCGCAACTTCTTCGCCAAGAAGATCAAGATCGAGACGGATATCATCACGCAGTACCGCGGCAGCAGCCAAATTCTCTGCAACCAAGGGGTTCCGCAGAGAGAAAATTTGTACATTTGGTTGGACTATTTCTCCGTCCCACAGAGAATGGGTATGCAAACGGATGGGCTAACCGAAGGGCAGTTGATGTACGTGCACAGCATCCCGCACTTTGTGGACAATTGCAGTGCTTTTGTGGCTTTGGTACCGGATGCCACTCACAGCGAGGGACAGCAGTGCAACAAATCCAGCTGGTTAGAAAGAGGTTGGTGCAGAACAGAGTTTTGGTGCCACTTCTTGTCTCCCAGAGCAGAAGTCCCCATTATCGTCTTGAAGAGCGCCGACATGGCCTGTTTCACGATGCCCTTGTGGCACAGGTACCCGGTGCACACTGGCAGCTTTGGAGTGGAGCAAGACCGAGAAGCGTGCCGCGCAGTCATTGAGAAAGCCCTTGCGCAGCGTGTCTCGAGGTTGTCGCTGGACAAGAGCAAGACGGCCCACCGGCTTTATCTGGCACTTTTTGCTGACATGGCCGGTCTTAGCAATCGGGAACGCAGTATGGAACAGTTCCAGGCGAGGCCTGTCAAAATCCTTGGTATATTGGGCATGGTTGGCGGTTACACGGGATTGTAATTGTAATCTTGTGCTCGATACAAGGTCATGAGTCATGAAGTATTTCAGTAATCCATCTGAGAATCCCTATCTCAAGCCATGATCGCGCTTGATCTCCCACAATGGTCCATAATAACTCCACCAGCCAACCTTCGCTGCGACAGGTGGCGTTTTCCTTCTCCCAGCCCCTTGATCAGCACAAGGGTCTCGGCCCAGTGGCCTGCGCTGCCTTGTTGGGAGACGATGCGCTGGTGCGGAGCTTGGTTGAGGCCAAGGCTGTACTGGAGACTCTTGCGCCTGGGATGCCGGAGGTCTCGGATATCCCAGGGATGACTCCGATCCATTTGGTCTTGTGGTTCAGAAGCCACGACGTGAAGGTCTTGAAGACGCTGTTGGAGTTGCGAAGTGATCCCAATGTCTCCAACATCAATGTGGGCCCACCTTTGGGGTATTGTCGCACGGTGGAAGCCGTGGAGCTTCTCGTGAAGCATGGGGCAGGCGTGAACGCTCAGGGAAAGGATCCTTGCAAGAATCTGCCACTGCATGTGGCCGTTGGCTTCAGTGCTCCACCCGTGGTTGTCCGCAAGCTACTCGATCTCCATGCCGATGTGTTTGGGGGAAGGGGAGGCTTCGCCAACGCCTCACCCTTGACTTGCCTGGCTTATGCTGGGGACTCTCAGGACGACTTGCAGAACGCACAATTGTTGGTAGAGGGCAAAGCCAACATCAACCAAGTGTGTAAGCCAGAGGGTACCTGGTTGAAGGTTTAGAAGCTCTTTGTGATTCTTCCCAACATAATTGGGAGAGTTCCATCCCCATGAGATGCCACGAGCTGTAGCGGCCTTTTTTCTTTTCCCTCACCCAGGTTTCGGCAGGATGATCGAACTGACTGCGAGGGGCTACTGCCTTTGCAAGAGAAGCAAACCCCAGTTGCTCCTGCGCTCGATCAGAAATTGCAGCACCACACCGCTGGGTGGCTCTGCCATCTTCAACAACGAGGGCATTCTGACTTTCCTGCTCATGGCACGGGCAGACCCAGACATCAGGAACAATCGGGGTCTCCGCCCGATCGATTTTGCCGGGTCTGACAGAATCCTCTCTATTCTCCAGGACCCTTCCCCATACATCTCCCGGCTGGAATGCCTACTGCAGGCCAGTGAGCCCCTCGTAACCGAACGTTTCTGACCCAAAATGTGGTCGAATCATTCTCTTGGCTACGTGTCTCAACATTTCAACTTAATTATTCTTCAAGATGCTGGAGTGACGTTTTGAAATTCATTTTGAATCAGCTGTGGTCCGGGTTGCGCCGGAGATAGACAACCCACTCCCGGAACACCCCAGCGATGTCCCGCAAAGTTTGTGAAGTCGTGCCTGAATTTCATGATGTTTCATGACATGTGATGAAGAACCAGGAGTGATGCTCGGCTCACAGCTGAAAGCGACACCCGAAGTGTTCGAGGTAACTCTTGCTGCGGCCAAGAATGATGTCTTGTGGACTGCGATGGGCTTCGGAAACAAGACTTCTTGTGGCTAGACTGATTAGACTGTGAAGTGGACAAGGCTTCTGGGCTTGAAGACAGCGGTGCTGGACGAGATGTGCGAGACATTGACACTGATCGCCTCGCTGATGGAGGCCCTTGTGATACTGCCAGCGTCGAGAGCGCGTCATCTCGCGAAATGAAACCAAGGCCTTGGAGGAGGAGTTTGTAGAGTTCCTCCCTGACACCTGTCGGCAACTGCCCGGGGCCCGGGAGCAGAATTCCAAAGACAGTCCAAGCTGCAAAAGAATGCGTACGGCTGTGTGACTATGAGCCTGCTTGTGTGTTCGTGTGCGGCTTGCAAGGATGCCGCTGATGGACTTTCCAGTGTCCGAGGAGGTGCAGGCGCGTGGGTTGGTGAACGTGAAGAACTTTGTTGAGGAATTCTTTAGCCCTGGAGGGTCTTACCGTACAGTGCACGAGTGCCCTCTAGGACAAGGCGAATGCAACGTGGGAGCACGTTCGGGGCCCAGTGGGAGGTTACAACAAATTTCTTTGGTTTTCCCTGCCCACCTCTTTCTCTTTCTTTCTCTCGTTCGCTCTTCTCCCTCCCTCCCTGCCTCCCTCCCTCTCTCTCTCTCTCGCTCTCTCACTGTCTCACTGTCTCTGTCGCTCTCGAGGTAGTCCACTGCGCGCGGACGGCTGCTGAAAATGGCAAGTGCGAGTCGGTGCTTGCAGGAGACTTAGGGCCTTGGGGCCTTAGGGGCAGCATGTTTTGAGCCAGATTTTTTTGCTGCGGATTCGTTGGTTCAAGGTTGGTCAGCTCGTGGGCGAGTTCCTGAGAAGCACGGTGCGAGCCTGGGTGAACACTTCTGCAAGAGTTCGTTTCATAGAGTAGCCATTTAAATCATTTAAACAAGTTGATAAATTGGACACTTCCGTGTATGGCTTCCAAGCTTGTGGTTCTTTCCGAAGTGTTCCCGCTCGGCCCCCACCTGGCTCCCCCCCCGCCCCAAACCTGGACCATCCTCTGCCTTCGTTCGTTGCCACGCTCTCAAGTCGACCAAGCACGGTGGAACAAGTCTTGAGTCTTTCTGTGAATGGTCATGGCTGAAGAGTTGTGCCTGCTTCACTGTATGAATTCAGAATTCATGATGATTCATGATGACACTCGTGCATTGTGTGGTATTTTTCCCGTCAGAGGTTGCGATGATGACAAAGCTTCCCAGCGAAGCAAAGGAGCAGGGCCCGGCGAATTTATCCCAGCTGCAGGCGTGTCTCTTGCCGCAAGCCTGTTGCCAAACCAAGTCGCGCACACACCCCGAGTTTGTTGTGTTCAAGGCACAAGCCTCTGCTATGGCTGGGGTCATCAAAAAGGCTGGTCGCTTTGCGGAAAGCGTGCAGCTCTTCACATCGTCTCGAACACAAGACTTTCAGGCAGGCCGGAAAGTCCTCTCAAAGCAGGATGTTCTGAACCTGGTACAGGCGGAGTCTGGTAAATAGCGGCAGACTTGGCAAATCTGAACTCGGCGAGAGTTTCTGCAGGTGCTGGCCGAATTGCTTGTACGGGTGAAAATCGAGAACGAGCCCGTGCGGGCCCAAACTGAGACCTCACCTGGTAGCTTCACACGTAGATTCGTCGCAGATTGAAGGAAGTGTCTTGCGACATCGTGGGACTACATTTCCGACAGCTGCGGGGTGTTGCAGGCCGAATCAGCGCCCAAGAAGAAGAATCAGGGAAAGGCACTTCGGCAGAACGCTTCGGCAGAACTTCGGCATGCTGTGACTGTGACGAGTGTCGGTCATGACGCCATCGGAGATGTTGGAGGTTGATGACAGCGATGAAGAGAAAGAGGAGAGCTCTGAGGAAGGCAGCCCCTGCGAGCGACTTGAGCACTTCTTTTCGACACGGTTCGACATGATGTTGAGATGTGTTGGGTGTTGAAACTCAGCTGCGCCAGAAGTGGAGCGGTGACTTTGTGACTTCCTGGTGACAGGCTCCGTGAGCCGTCAGTCCGTCCGCTTTAGCCTGGTGGACGTCGCTGGCGCGCTGATGCGGGCCAGCCGTGAGGAGTTCGCAGAGGCAGCGAGGGATGAGTCAGTCATTGAGGCATGAGTCACAACTGAGGGGTGAATAGTGCACCCACATGGTGCACACGTGTGCGCATATTCGTTTTCAACGGTTTTCATAAAACAGGTGGGCCTCTCAATCTTCATGGAGCCTTTGGCTTACGAAGTCTGATTTGCTTTGGTGCAGCCGAACGATCCCCACCGCCTCATGGAGAAGACAGGCATCATGAGGGCACCAGGTGAGGATTCTCGGGATCTTTGCCTGCCGAGGCTCGTCCGTGCTTTGCTCCAGAATGGCAGTGACAGCGAGAGAAGTAACGGCCTTGTAGCATTTGCAGCTTCAAGCAGTCAAAGTCCAGTGTGGGAGCAGCGCTTCTGTCGAGGTCTCGCCCTGTACATTGCGGATGAGGTGGTTGAATGCCTGGGAGAGCCGCCTTCTCAGCTCGCTGGAGATGCGGCATGGGTATTTGGTTTTTATCATCAGTGCAGCGTGTCGAAGGTCATGAAGTCCAGTACCCATTGTGTAGCCCTGCTTGCTTTATGCTTGCTCCCTACATCTTTGGCCACCTGACCCAGCCGTAGCCTCTCACATCAGGGCCAAGCCAAACTTGTGGGGGCCGTGCATTCTCATGGTCTGTTCTTTCAGCGAAGTTGGATTTCGCAGGTTGAGCGTGCCCCACTGGAACACCTTCATGGAGCACGCATGTCGGCGCCTTACCTCTCCAGATGTGCAGGTCAAAAGCAAACTGCCCACATCAGTCTGTCCGTCTGTGTTGGCCTTGCATGCTAACGACAATCGACACTGACATCAGGCAACAGCATCACAGACAAGACCGCCGTCATTAGACAGCAGCTGCCTCAGTCAAAAAAGAAGTTTGGCAGCAGGGTCTGCCGCCACGTAGGTTGCAACTCTGCAGATATTCTCGTTGCCTTTTCTGTTCTCAAGGCCCCTCTGACAGGTAGCCTGCAGAGCCCTGATGGGCCGGCAAGGTTGCTTGTTGAGGGCCTACCCGCTTTACTGAAGTTTGCCTGGGTCGCGCGTCCTGGCGTCCCAGGCTTGATGTCCTGGCCCACTGCGTTCACTGCGTTGCATGCTCTCCTCGTGTCATCTGCCTGGGTGACGGTGACGGCGGATCTTCCGGTCCACTGCCTCCATCACGAGATCCTGGGAGATTGGAAGTTCAGCCTTGGACTCCTGAGCAGCAAGAGGTCCTCCTGTGGACATCTGCGTCCAGACTCGCAGGATCAGCAACCAGGGCGTGAGGATCACATCGGTAAGGCTGACAAGGAGATAGTGATCTCTCTCAAGGACCCCAATGTTGCAGAGAGCGATGCGCAGCACGGGACCTGGACTATGATCTATGATGAGGGCTTCGAGGTTAGTATTGGCAATCACAACTTCTTTGCGTTCTCGAACTTCTCATTTGCAACGGACAGCGACGGACGGCGTCTAAGACATAACATCTCCCGTTGTGATGAGACCATGGTTGGTTGGTATCATAGCAAGGACCGCACTCAGTTCGGCTGTTACTATGCCAGCAAAGTTGCGAGCAAGCTGCGGGCATCGAACTTGTCGAAATCCAAGCGGCCAGTTCTTGCGGAGAAGCCCAAGACCCTTTTCTACCAGACCAAGTTGTCTCATCACCACCAGCGGCAGGCAGTTGGCAGCATGGCTCTGGGATATGGCGAAATATGAGCAAGCGCCAAAACCCCCAGCCATTCAAGTAAGTAAGGGGTAGACACGAATGCCCAAAACCCTGTAAAGAGATGGAAACACCTGAAAGGCGACACCCCTAAGTTAATGAACCGTTGGGTGGGCTACAGCCTTGAAATTTTCCCCAAGCGACACCTGCAGACGTTAAGCGTGGACAACTGACGCTAAAACCATGTAATGCGATGGGAACGCTTGAAAAGCGACACCCCGCAGGTTGCGTCCACTAGCACCACCAGCCGTTTTTGTATATTCTTATGTAGATGTATGCAACAACTGCTGTTTATATACCAATGTAGTATATGTAGCGGGTCTAAGGTCTGACAGTCCAGGGCCGGTGCTCCGTGTGTGAATCTAGGCAGCCCCATCATCCAGTTTAGCCAAAGGTTGACTCGGAGCAGGGGCGGTTGCTTCTTACTTGTGTCCTATGCAGGTGGTTGACCAACTCGCGGAGAAGATCCAGCGCGAGTCGTTGAAATGGAATGCCCGACCCATGGACAAGTGGAATGGGTTGTCCATGCTGCAGGTGAACAGCTATGCTGGCATCAAGCGTGAGAATCGTGCGGAAGACATGCTGCGACAGCATGGTGCATCATACAAGCGCCTTTCTGGGCATGTGAAGCGCCGGAGCTTCCTTCAAACGGGGAGTGTCAGGGCCCACGCTGCCCATGCCACCGAGCTGCCAGAATCCTGGGATTGGTCGAACGTTAACGGCCTTAGTTTCCTCGAGCCCGTGATGGATCAGTCCGAGTGTGGCAGCTGCTACGTGGCCTCTGCCATGCGCATGCTGACGGCGCGGCACAAGATCAAGCAGAATGACACCGAGGCTCTGCCCTGGTGGCTTGGCTGCGATGAAGCACGTTGCAGCTCAAACGTGAAGGATCAATGAGGATGTGTCCAGGAAATATGAGGATGTTGAGATTGGTGTCTGTGGAGAACGTCGTTGCCATGCCTGTAGTGTAGCATATAAGCATGATGCTTTACGTTTGACTGTGGAATCCCGACGAATGTCCTTGGAGCTTGTGGAACTTCTTGTGTACAACCTTCCTGTGTTGGGGCAAAATCGCTCTTCCTGGTATCTCGTTCAAGCTCACACGTGAGTACGTTGTCTTCTTGATCCGCCCCCCCCAAGACCATCCCACCTTTGGGCCTGGTTTTGTTTCAACGTAGGGATATTGCAGCGGAGCTTGCGCAATCACGGTAGATAACCAAGCCTAAATCCTCCACAGATTTCGTCAGACCTTGCTTCGGCATCTGCAATTCCACCCGCCCTGCTCTCAAGTTACACCTCCTGCCTCCAGACACTTTCGCAGTCGGCTACAGCTGAGGTCTATTTCCTTTCCCCTGCAATGTTCTGAGTACAATCAGGGCTGCAAAGGAGGTTCCTGGGCTGGCAGCTAGAGCGACACTAGAGCAACTGGAGCTGCCGAAGCTGCAGATCTTGAAGCAAGAATGCACCAGTGAAGCCATCTGTCACAGCTCCCATCCAAGCCCAGCTGAAGGGATCCGAAGGGCAGTGTTCAGTGTTGCTCGCTGTAGGCTATGGCATCCTCGCCGCGAAGTGGTCGCAGGAAGTTGGCTTGCTACCTGCCAACTGCATGAGGCGCGCTGCAGTGTTTACGGCCGAGAGCTAGGGATGTGCATGGCTGAAGCATGAGCACCTGGCAGGTACAGCACGGAGGGAAGTTGTGAGCTGGAGTGTGACCTCAAGACTCTCAAAGGCAAACGCTTTCGTGCTGACAACCACCGATATGTTGGATCTTGGTACGGAGAACATGGGGACAAAGTGAAAGAAATCAAGTCAGAGCTTTTCCACAACGGGCCTCTCATTCTTGGCATCGAGCCCGGTGAGGACTTTATGTGGTATTCCGACGGGATTTATCGCTCGCCGACCTCCAGCAGCGATCCTCGCACGCCAAGCAAGTCAAGCAACTCTGAATGGGAGAGGGTGGACCACGCTGTGCTTCTTGTCGGCTATGGCGAGGAGGGCGGCCAGAAGTATTGGAAATTGCAGAACAGCTGGGGCGAGGACTGGGGCGAGAAGGGCTTTTTCCGGATCATCATGGGCAGCTTGGCATGGTCAGGCATGGTTTTTTGGATGAGCCAGGTAAGTAATGTATCAACGCCCGGTACATTGATCTGGAGCGAACTAGCGAACAAGGCAAGTAGCATAAACAACACAATGCAAAGACAATGTTTAAAGACGAAAAGCTAGAAAGCACGGATGTACGGAGGAGCCCATGCCGTGGGGGCCTCCTGTTTCGAGCTTTCCTTGAATATTTCTGCGTTTATATTCGGGAAAAGATGGCGTGCAGACCTGCGCTTTGTGGTCTTATGAAAGGACGCGAACATACATCAATACGGTGATTTACAGGTTTTGGCACGGTGTTTGTAGTTATCCAGGAACGCAAAACGTCGAAAACACTTCAAATTACAGCATCTTCCGCCTATGAGCAGCCGAGGTGTAGAACAAAAGGAAGGCCAGACCTAGGAAAGCAAAACACCCCACAGGGAACTACACATGCCTTCGAAAGTTTTGAAACTATGGGTTTCCTGGATCCACAAGTGTTCGGGGGCGTGCCAGTCGCTCACTTCCTTGCACACGTACTTGAGTGCGGCCGGTTCGATCCAGTTGCTGATAACGGTGATCACGCTTATGTCCACATTGGTTTGATTGTTTCCTCGCTGTTGCAGCTGCTCTTTTGCAGAGAGCGGCTTGGTTCAGTGAATCGAACCGTTGAAAAGGATTTTTTGAATCCAAGCTGGATGCATTCCATCGGAGAAAGCGCAAACGCATCACTTAGGTCTTAGGTCTTAGGTATGACGGCCGTTTTGGCGTATCAATGATTGGAAGAGATGCATGTAAGGCGAGAATGATTCTGGAATTGAGTCCATTCCAGAAGCTGCAGATGTCGTTGTGGACGAGCAGGACGGCAAGCAGGTGGACAACTTTTTCATGCAGCAGCCTGCCTTGATTTAGATTCATGACCTTCGGCCTGTGGCGTCTCTGGCTTCTTGCGTGAGTTCATGTTCATTCCAGTACTTAGTTTGGGGACAGCTTTCACCAATAGCTGGCATGACAGAATCATTCCCGCAACAGGCGCACGTGCCTTATGGGGCTTGGGTACATAGTTCACGAGGGGTCCAACTTGACAATGGCTCCAGGCTTCGTGCAGGGGAGGGCCGATCAAGTTCGGCTGTGGATGAGGAGCTGGCGCTGGCTCAGAAGATTGAGCGCATTCTGGAGAGCAAGATTCATGCCAGGAAATGACCCGGCAATGCTCCGATAAACTTGGAGCTGTTGTACATAGAGTCGTATTGCGTGACAAATCAGAGAGTGCTCGTCAAAATACATCAGCTTAAGACAGGACAAGCCTACTCACTTTAACAGGTGGATTGAATCGGTCACCAACACACAAAGCTTCCCAAGGCATTCAGCGAGTGTGGTTGGGAATGGATCACGATTGCCAATCTTCGCACTGCTCTTACACTGCTTTCCATCGCAGTGGAATCAGCTTGCATAGCAGCGCTAGTTTTGGCAGCCTCCTGCAAATACAGTCGGAATGTGGCTCCATGCATGTGCAGTGGGCCAAGGCGCAGATTGCCCCATTGGCCGCGTCTCAGCTTGCTCGGGTTTTGCAGAAGCATGGCGAAAGGCCTGGTGTAGAGACATGTAGAGATGTAGGACCACGTAGGATTTGAGGCAACTTGCAGAGCAACTTCTGAGTGGCCAGGCATCGAAGGCGTCGGGCTGTCAATAGCGAGGCTCGCTACTTTCCTTTGCGCGTTGGCATAGGCAGAGATCTCCCTTCTGACCCAATCGCTTTTAAAGCCTCCTTCCTGTGTCTCCCTTTTCCTCTCAGTCCGTTGAAAGCATTCTCTCTCTCTATCTCTTGTGATGTCCACGCCCCCCCCCCCCCCCGAACCCTCCCGCTCTCGCCTCCCCAAGTACGCTACTTGACCCGAGGCCAAGCAAGTGGCCGCATCAGTCGACGCCTCCATTTGGGCTCTCGGGATGATCTGCGAGCACCAGGAGCCGAGCAGACGGAGTGTTGTCAAAGCGTGCGACAATTCATGGATGCTCAGGGAGGCTCAGCAAGGTGCAGGGAGGCTCACGGAGGCTCAGGGCTCAAGCGGCCGAGCGTCGAAGTGGCGGAATGTGGAACTGTAGGACTTTGCACGAGGCCTCGAAGTACACACATCAGTGGACAACTCATGAGCGCAAAGCCAATGATCTGCGAAAGGAGAAGAATGTTGGAGGTGATTCCACTGGGGCCTGGCAGATGTGGCTGTTCTGCCGCCCAGATTATCAGCTTCGCAAGCGCTTCCCCGACACGAGAGTGAGAGAGCCCAAGATAGCAGCAAGTGGAAAGGGCCTGACAAAGACTGGTAATTCATCAGGCTCATGACTAGAAGATTCGCGAGCTTTTGTGGGATCTTGTGGGCGCTCGGCACCTTAAGAGGTCGCACATGCCGCCGCGCTACGACAAGGAGGTCGGTCAGAAGGCAGCAACTTATGTTTTGGACTTCGGCTCTTTGACCCCAAAAGCCCACAGCCTTCCAAACCCATTCTATAGCATCTAACTTACGGTATACCAGCATGCCGTTTATGAAAACGAAAAGACGAAAAGCATTTCAGGCGAGTGCCCAGCTCCTGGAGCTCGTGGTCAAGAACCACCCCGCCTCGGCCTCACGTGAGCTTCACGTGAGCTTCGCGCATGCTCACCGACAACTTTCGAGGGTCTAGGGGATGCCTAGGGATGCTTGCAGTTAAAAACATTGTACGTGCGTGGCGAGAGTGTGGCGAGTCTTTGCAGGTGGTTACGGCGCCGGAGCAATTGCCAAGGGTAAGATTCCTGGATGTCCAGAATGGTTGATGCGCGTGCTGGCTATGCCAGCTTGTGGAAGAGTGCATTGAAAACATGAAATCCGAGCAAGCTGCTGAGATAAGGTGCTAGCAATCTTTGCGGATGTCTACAAGCTTGTGGCTTACTTGTGCCCTTGCCCATGCACTTGGGAAAGCCAGGCTAGTTCTTGCCTCTTCTGAAGGTTGATGCGTTGGCGTGTCTCCGGCCTCTCTTTATAACTAGCTCTTCTCCCGGATTGGCTGAGGTCGAAGAACTCCAACTCCGTTCTGGACAAGGACTCTTTACTTGCTGTAGCTGAGCCATTCGACGCTGACACAGCCAGACTGTCCACACGTGCAATATGGGGAAATCCTTCTCAGCACACCCTCTGTCGACAGAACTTCGGGGAATCTGCACGCGTACAGCCAACCGAACATGCCGTAAACTCTCACTGCACCAGTTCATCACCTCTAAGACTCTTTGGATCTCCTTGGATCTCCTTGGATCTCCTTGGTGCTTGGGAAGGAAGTGGCTGCCGCGGTGGCGCGAGCAGGGGAGGGGCGGGCCACGGCACGCTTTGACCCCTCCTTGCTTTGCTCTTGTCAGTTGTGCTTTCGTGGGCCAGGTCGGTGAAAAGCCTGGCTGCAAATCTGCCAGAGAGGCAAGCATCCTACCGTTGCATGGCCTAAGGCCTCTAAGGCATGCTGGTAAAGTTTTCCAGCCTTCGGGGCACTGACATGCAAACATCTGCTGCTGCTTTGGCTCAAGCTTCCGCGTAGTTTGCTAAAGTCTCATCTGATGATGGTATCGCCTGAGCGTCCTTCCTGGCCCGTGAGAAGCTCGGCACAATTTATGTGGGAGCCCATGGTACGCAGGCAGCTCATGAGGCACTGAATATCACATGCGCCCAGAAGCCCCCAACAGGATCTGGAAAGTCCACCGTTGGCTGAATATAACAGTCGAAGTAGGCACCCCAAACCCAAACCCGGCAGGATATGCCTTGGCGCTCTTTGGCGTTTGCGCAGCTGACGCATTTAGACACGCGCCGGTCTCAATTGCAAGCTGTGAGGTGGTTTAACGTTAGTCTCAGGGAATGAGAAGATCTGCTTGATATGCAAGAAGTAGCTTGCATATGACCCCTCGTGAAAGCTAGCTATAGCTAGCTTTCGTCTCTGTCTGCAGTCTACCCGTTTGCAGTATTTCTACCTCAAGTGCTGAAGGTGGATCTGTCGGACGACAGCTTCGTCCCAGAAAGGCTGACGCCCTACCGAGTAGCGCTGGCACTGTGGGATTGTGCTGGCTGCAGCAGCTGGTGACGTGCTGGACGGAATGCGCAACATCATGTCTAGGAGTTCATGAACGGACATGCAAGCTGTGATGCAGCGACACGACGTAGCACCAAGACCGCGGCAGGATCTCTCTAACCAAGGTTGAAGGGTGGCTAGAAGCTGCAGCGACTTGAAACTCAGCTCTGTGACAGGCATTCTTTTGAATGGCTGCCCTGTGAAGCACAACCAGTGCACTGCGGTCAAGACTACTTTCACGAGGCCACTCTTGTCACCAGCGGACTAGCGGTTTCATCGTCACTGTCGACGGCAGGTGTACATGAATTTCCAGACTGCAGAGGAAATCATAGCGACTTGCCTCCTTTCCATTCGCTCTATTTTTTTCAGTGTTTGAACCGACGTTACCTCACCCCGGAGTCTGTTCAGCTTTGTTGCGTCAAGGTGATGGGTTGGTGGACAATGATCGCAGCTCGTCGACGTAATCATGACATGTATCTCTAGCTGACCTGTGACAGTGGCGTGACCGCTCGTTCTTCGGAATCCGAGGATTCACCGATCTTCAGTCCAGAATTTGGACGGCCTCCGAACATGACCATGAGAGAATCTTGTCGACAGTAGGTTCTTCCATAGCATTCGGCTTGATGTCAAAACCTCGGAGAGTGGAAGGATTGGTGTGATGCTACTGGGCCCCTAGGTGCAACATGGTGCAACCAAATTCATGACATGTGCCGACGACACGTGCCCTCATAAGGAACTCGTGAAGTCAGCCGCAGAACGTGGTGCGATTATCTACTATCTTTTCTGGCAGCTTGAAAGGAAGCGCGCACTCAAGTCTAGTACTCGTACACGCTTTTTTCTGCGCTGCTGTTAGGATGCAACCCCTGGCGTGTTGTTGTGTCGTTGCCTGATAGCAGCATATGGCATCCTCATGCGATCACTTAGGCAAACGGCTCTGTCGGAAAAAATGGGCTACCCCGTTGAAGAGCCGGCAGCACAGCTGCGGGCTTTGCATCCCAACGTAAAGACGTGACCTGGCTGAATGGAAGACAGGTTTCATTCCACACGATGCTGTTGGCATCACTGATGCACCACGCCTCGCTCTCGACCTCCTGTAGCCATCAGCCGCCGGATGGCCGAGGCTAGTGGACACAAGCAGAGATATGGCGCGGGCCTCATTAATTGTGTGGACCAAACAAAACAACGAAAATGCGGTCGTGTTGCTTGGTGGGCTGGCTGATGCTGGTCAGGTCACAGTGCTCTGGTCAGCTCACATCAAGGTGGCTGTATTCGTCGCTTGGTTGCAAGTTGCTCGTCAGGCTAACCTCAGACGCCGCAAACTCGCTTAGGACTTCAATCTTTAGGCGGGTCAGCAAGTGCTGGGCATCCTGACAGCTCTGAAGATCTCTGAAGCAAAACCTCCTCTAGTCCATGTCAGCTTGCACCAAACACGAGAAGTGCCGGTTCACCCTTGTTATGGGCTTCCGAGGACCGCCGCTTGGCCTATGCTGGTGGGATTGACTTTGCAAACTCACGCCTGGACTCGCCGAGGTTGCCCGACACTCCAGCAGTGCAAACCAGTATGCCATGAGGGGAACCTTTGTATGTGGTTGTGCAGGCACCAGCTGCCGGACGAGGCTGCGCTTTCTTGCGCGGTGTGGCCAAGCGGTGAACAAGCAAGAGGTTCCCCTGATGTTTGGTGAGAGGCCAGAACTCCAGCACCAGAGAATCTGCAACATGGTCAGCACGGATATTCGAAGCCGTGGCCGCTTGTTAAAACTGAGTTTCAGGGTTTATGGTCCTGGGAGGTGCTGATGAATCTGGTTTGTACTGCTGTCATGCCACCAGATTCCATCCCTCTTGGCTCAGGGAGGACATGATGATCAAGCTCACCGGCGAAGCAGCGGAAGACCTTGCGACAGCCTGGCGCTCAAACCTCGACTTTCCATCGAATCCCATGATGCTGCCGCACGCGTACACTTGGCAGTTCTGGTCCCACAGATGTCTCATCAGGTAGCTGTCGAGCGCTGGTGGACTTATTGCGAGTGGCGTGGCCAGAACAAAGTTACTTCTGGCACTCCATATGGCCAGAAATGGCAGCAGACCCTGATGGAATCTGCAGCCATGTAACCACACGTGCAAGGAGCCTGATGCTCCCCCAAGCCACCGGACAGCTCGAAGCTCAGACTTGCTGGAAAGGTACAGCAGCCAGGCTGTCGGGGATAGCGTGGGGGGGGGGGGGGGGGGGGGGGGGGGGGGGGGGGGGGGGGGGGGGGGAGGGGGAGGGGGGTGGGGGAGGGGGGTGGGGGAGGGGGGTGGGGGAGGGGGGTGGGGGATGGCACACAGACTCCGGCAAAGGCCGTTTTTGGCCTTCGTCGAACCCCTTTTTACTAATGCAAACAAAGGCTCCCGCGTCGAACTTCGTCTTGGACTGTGTGGGCGTCCCGGGGCCTTCGTCGAACGAGACAACTTTCAAACAATTGCGGAGTTTTCGCAAAAAAACAGTCGGCGAAGTTCCCTTAACACCGAGCAGGGACTTTGGGCAATCCAAGCGGCAACTTTCATTTTGCAACTATTGAGCTTGCGTTTTCTCCAAACAAGTTCGGAACACTCAGAAGTTCAACCATGTCAAGCGCTAAAGTTTTCTAGATACTTAAACACCTACTGCACTGCAACACCTACACAAGTCTACCACTCATAATTTCGGACGCACATTCTTCGAAACATGCCACCTGTTTCGAAACACATGAATGAAGATTCCCAAGCCCATACGACGACCATCGGACCCTTTAGACCGTCAGACTATAAGCTTCCCTCAACACGACACCCAGCAGATTTCCTCCCCTGCGACGTCTAATGGTCCTGGTCATGGGGGGAACCTATGGGGTCCAATCGTCTCATGGTCCTACGGTCAGTTCTCTAAATTGAGTTTCATGCTGAGGTGCCGCGACAAGAACAAGCCACCGTTGACATCCTTGGGGACACTCTCTGTCAAACTGATTTCCAAGGCGGCCGCCTCCAGCATTCACAGAAGCATTACACAGTCCTAGGGATCGTATTGTACGTCAGACATACACGATGCTAGGAGGAAGGCACGAACGAAGTTGAACTCACAGTGGATGGTGGCTACAGTCCTCTTGTTGCAACCCCAGTCCTTGCAGTAAATCGGGTCATGGTTCTTATTAGTCTCAAGTCATTGAAGGGGCATCGGTCTTCTGAGGTCAGAAAGCTCAAAGCGGTGGGACAAGCAGCTGTGCTGGATCTGGGTTCCCGACGCGACATGTCCAAGAGGGCAACGCTGAAGATGTTTGTGGATGACCGCGAAGGCGAAGAGCTTTTTTTGCCCAACTCTTCTTCTAGAGAGCCGTAATGAAGGTCGCTTTATGTGGCATGATAAAGACATGCACATGCGTAGCGGTAACTGGTACAGTAGTCAAAATTAGCACGGTTGCAATTTTGTCTCCGCAGTCGCGTCATGGTAGCGCGGCAGCCCGGGACGTGGTATGGCGTGGCTTGTGCCATGCAGGTCGCCTTTTCGCCAATCGTCCGCCGGTGACCAGCGCAGCTGTTGCAGGAGCACCAAGCAGTTACATGACGGCAGTGCCTTTGCGTAAGCATCGCTAGAAGGTATGTTGGCAAATTCCGCCCTTGCCGTTGTGCAGGCCATGTTTTCTGAGTCTCTCTGCTTCCACAGGAACGACAGACGACGGGAAAGCTGTGAAATTGTTTGCAATCTAGACGGCGGGGTCTTTACTGAAGGCACAGGGTTCATGGGGAACGCAGTATTTCGGGAGCAGGGCTGGGCGATACGGTAGGTTGAAACGGTCTGCGACACACCCTTAAGCGATTTCAAGACGTACCATCGCGTCACAAGCTCGTGTTCTTGCGCTTGATAGCGTAGACACTACCCGTAGCTTGCATTTGGCCGTGTGCCTCCCCACACGAGACCGTACAACTGTCTAAAGGGAGGGGAAGGCGTGCGCGATGTGCGTGCTTGCACTTGCGCTAGTGTAGCAGCCAAACATCCCATGCCTGCAATCGAATCCTCCTGCAGAATCCTCAACAGCCCAAGCATGCCCAAGCACTCCAGCTTCAAGTCCCGAAGTCCCGAAAGCCTCAAAAGATCCTGCAGAGCCGGAGCCTTGCAGTAGTAGCCGAGAGCGCTCAGCGAGCCCACGCCCTACAAGTGTCAGCTCGACGCTGTGCAGCCCCAACATGCCCCAACGGCCGCACTACCTTGGAAATGTCGACGCCTTGACCCCCTCTACCCGCTGCTACAGCAAAAACGCCAACGCAAAAACAACAAATGAACTCGTTAAAAGCCGGGTCCCAAACACAGAACACTTCGACAGGCGTGGTGTCACTCGGCACGCTACTTCCCATGCAAAAATGCTGCGCGTGTAAAGAATCGCCCGGGAATCCCCCCCAAAAGCAACCCAAAGTTTGGTAGCACTCAACAAGGCCTTGGAACCGGTGACACATAGAAAGTAAACGCAACACCTTCAAGAACAACTTTGATGGAAGTTGGTTCTGTGCAGATGTTCCTTGCGTGCGCTTTGCTTTGCTTGGCTTGGCTTGGCTCTGCCTTGTTTGAATTGCCTTGGCCGCCTGCTTGCTCGACTGCTTGGGTGCTTGCATGCTTGCATACTTGCACTGCATGATCTTGCATACTTTCTTGCAAACGCACACTGCGCGTCGAGAGCCTGTCTCGCCCGCGCTTGCGCAGCACATGTGCCTGGCCTCCAAACACTTCAAGCATGATGGCCTTTGCAGGTTTTAGCTTTTTTTTGGCTTTGCCTTATGAAGTCGTTGCTCACCAGTCACTAGTTCTTTGGAGACACTTTCTATTGATGTTCTCTGCAGGAGACGCTTGCAGCAGCTCCGTCGGGGGAGGAATTCAAGCCACGGGAATGTTCTCCAAGGCTTGCACCTGCAAGGCCAGAGTCCTCTTTGATACTGCATCCTGTGCTCTAACCGTCCAACCGTCTAATTCGAATAATTCCTCAAATCCTGGTCTTGCTTCCCTCTGTGTGAGGCATTCTTCAGTCTTCAGTTGTTCGTGTCATAGACAGGGACTCGCCGAAGCCGACTGTTTGGCGACTGGCAACAACAGCGCCAGTAGCAGAAGCAGCCAGCATCGAATCGACGACAACGACAGCCACAACCACGATCAAACTGATTCATTCATTCATTCGTTCATTCATTCATTCGTTCATTCACTCATTCGTTCATTCATTCATTCGTTCGTTCATTCATTCATTCATTTGCTCATTCATTCATTCATTCATTCATTCATTCATTCATTCATTCATTCATTCATTTGCTCATTCATTCATTCATTCTTCATTCGTTCATTCATTCGTTCGTTCATTCTTTCGTTCATTCAATCATTCGTTCATTCGTTCATTCATTCGTTCATTCGTTCATTCACCGCGCCTCGGCGGGCAGAGTGAGATCCCATTCCAAAGTCGTGGTGCAAGGGGATCAAACTCGCTGTAACCGAGGAGCAGGCTTGCTTGTGGGCGCGAGTGAACTGCATTGTGGCACTTTTTGCTTTGAATGGCTTTGCGTTGTCGGCTGGGCCGGAAGCACGCATCAAACTGGAGAGGGCCACCTGGCCGAGGTCCCACCGTGTGAAGAGGGGGTCGTTGCTGGCTATGGTAGGTGTCGAGGCGGCAGGCTTCCAGATGCTTCGGTCGCGCTTTCCGACAGTGATTCGACACCGACGTTGCGTGGGTTGCCGTTTGACCTCAGCAGCAATCGGCGATCAGCTGACCGGCTTTTTAACCACCTACAGCCACAGCCACAACCACAACCACAACAACGACCACATCGACGACCTCACCAGCACGACACCACACTCCAGCATCATCATGATCATGATCATCATCACCATCACCATCACCATCATCGCCATCATCATCATCATCATCATCATCGTCATCATCGTAATCATCACCATCATCACCATCATCATGAGCCTCAGCAGCAGCTGCAGCAGCGGCAGCAGCGGCGATTGCCACAACAATGAAGTCCGAGCACTGTTTTTTCTTCTCACCGGGCTTGATTTGCAGGCGCTTGCATATGTTGCCGGGCAGAATCCAGCTTGCGAGACTGCGAAGATGAACAACCAGCCACTGAGCTGCATCTTGTTGTCGGGTCTTAGCCGATCTACCGCCACCACTCAACATGGGTTAATTGTAAACGCTTGCGCGCGCCGCCTCGGCAGCCGGGCCGGCCCCAAGACAGGAAAGGAGGAAAGAGGGTTTCGCAAAAAAAGGGAGGAAGGGCAGAGCAGGTGGGGGGGGGGGGGCGGGGGGGGGGAGGGGGTGGGGGGGGGGGGTGGGGGGGGGGGGGGGGGGGTGGGGGGTGGGGGTGGAGGGGGGGGGGGGGGGGGGTGGGGGAGGGGTTGGGGGGGGGGTGGTGGGGGGGGGTGGCGGGGGGGGGGGGGGTGGGGGGGGGGGGGGGGGGGGGGGGGGGGGGGGGGGGGGGGGGGGTGGGGGGGGGGTGGGGGGGGGGGTTTTTGAGGCACTCCCCCTGCAGGAGCCACCGACAAGCGGACCCTCCACGGCATCGGCTCCAAGGGATTGGGGGGGTCCCACAAGGGGGGGGGGGCGTCAGAAAATTTGGCATGGGGGGAAGGGTTGGGTTAGGGGGAAGGAGGCCCGATCCGGGTCTGCTTGTTCCAGACGCTTCTCGGCAGGAAGCCGAGGCGAATTTTCATCGGTTGGGCTTGCAAAGCTTGGCAGTTGACTCGCAGGTATGATCCCATGAAACTGTTGGGCAAGGGCTGCTTTTGTCAGCAGGTCTCGCAGCCATTGCCTCAGAGAAGAACATGTCAATCGAAGCTTTGTGGGTTCCATTGTAGGTTTCTCCTTCAAGGACCTGGCCACTCCTTGACTTCCGCACTGATGCTCCGCAGCAAGTGTCTCTGGCAGGACTCGCACTGTCATGTGGAGTGGTCTCGACTTGGTCCACTAGAGGAATTGAACGGAACCTCGGCAGGAGCCACCCTGCAGATCTCGCACTCCAGGGGGAAGCTCCTAGACGCTTCCGCAACTCGTCTGGGGAAATTTCTGGTCAAGCTCAAGACATCGTCCCACCAAAAGCTATTCATGTTCTCACACGCACGCTTGTCGAAACGATGTATACTCAAAGCCCGGGACTCTCCGGAGCATGCAGTGTGAACAACCGGTTCAATAAATTTCAAGAATACAGGGCTCTGCCTTTGGCTACCTGATCTGGTTCACAGGCAGCAAACAAATGTCGCCTGCTGCTTCAAGGCCCTTATCAGCCTGCAGAAATTGTACACTTGAAACACAACGCACCCTTCTCTGGACAGGAAGTCACATGTGGCTGGGAACCAGCCAGGTGGTTGCGGACATCTACCAGGCTCTTGGAATCGCTGTGATTGGTTGCGCATAGCCTCCAAAGAGCTTCACTTCAGCTCTCCAGTGTGGAGCACTCCCGATCACCGACTGCCATTAAACAACACTTTGCGTCACGCTGCGTCGTTTGTTTGCTTTGCTTGGTGTTGGAGGTACATCGTGACATGATTGCCAAAGCGTCGCGCAGTGTGGCGCGGCCAGCAAGTACGGTAAGCCTTGACCTGCCTGCCTCTTGGATATGCTCGTGAGATGTGGCCTGCATCCATCTAAGGTTTACATTGAGAATCAGTACTTCGGCAGTCGCTTGAGCAGTGCAGAGACTTTTCCAGCATGAGATAAAGCCCCTGGCTTCGCAGTTCGTCTGTTCCCTCCTTCCCTAACTTCCCCTTATTCAGCAGGAACATGTGAAGTGTTGAGTCATTGAACAGCGGGGGCAGTGCGGGAGCTTGCCTCGAAGACTGCCCCAAGTTGCCCCAAGTCAGGAAGAAGCAATGTCGGAAAGATGCCAATCCCTGCAGAGCTCCGCGGAGAATGACCTGGCACACCTGCTTTTTCACAAGATCACGACCAAGGCAGATGGGTTACTTCTAAAGAGTCGCGCCGCCTCGGCAGCCTGGCCGGCCCAACGTGGGGTGTAGCGTGCGCGTAGCAGACGACGAAAAGCGAAAAATCATAATTATGTCGCTTTGTGCAGCGCTGCACTGGCCATGAGCGCAGGAGGTAAGAGGGCTTCAGGAGGTTCAAGGTGGTCCCAGGAGGGGAAGGCTGGTACACTACGGTCTGAGGCCGAGGCGAATTCCATGCTAGTTACCAGCTGGGGGGCAGCATGCGATCTGTTGCGTAGTCTACTATAGTCTGTAGTGCTACAAGGTGTTCAGAGGCATGGAACGAGGTAAACTGTTTTGCAAGTTTGCTCACATCTTCATCTTTCCCTTATTCCCGCACATCGAACGCGGAACCTTTGGGTTTCTTGGTTTGGTTGTTCCCGCTGTCTGGCAGGCCCAGCGTGGTGAGAAATTCTCTGCCGTTATTGTTTTTCCACTTGCGACGGAGGAGTCTGAGAAGCTCGACTGCAGTGCGATTTTGCAATCGAGAGCCCGCAGCACTTTGCCTAGTAGTAGTCGTCGTCGTCGTCCTCGTCGTCGTCGTCGTCGTCGAGCTGTGAATGGACATCCTTGGCCCGCCTGTGCGACAAAGACACTAGACTTCAGAGAAAAGCAGAAGCATAAGCCGCCTGAGCATTTTGGTCTCTGCACGTAACGTGCCTGTTTTGCAGCACCACACAATGCCTTTGTGTGCTGTACGGTAGCACACCATGATAGCACCAGCTGCAAAGTTGCATAGCAGGCATCAGCATAGCGAGCTGCAGGACCCAGTATCCCAACTTGCGCACAGCGCAGTGCATGCAAGAGGCGAGGTCTAGCGGCTTTGTGTCCACGCTCATCACTTCCTCTGTGCTGGTCACATCTAGGCTTATACGCATCGCAAACTGTTGCCGTGTGCTACTGGCAGGCGCTGGTGGAGCTCCTTGGCATGACCGGTTCATCAGTTTCCACATGTTTCCACAAAACGCAAGTTGAAGTGCTCTGGTAGCTGCGAACTCGCGTCCGAGGTTCTGGGCGAGAAACCACATCAGAGCCTCGTTGAAAACAAGACTTTCTTGTGCCGAGCAGAAGCTGCAACAGACGAGTGCAGGAATATGGTTTTGAGCTCGAGCCGTTTTGATGAGGCGCCCCATTGTCAGAGTACTTCGGAATGTACCACCTAGCCAATGTTGTGTCCGTGCTGCTTGGCTGAAACTCGATGTTTGCTGCTGTTGGGAAGAGAAATGTATTGTATGGCCGATCTGTTCATTGTTGCTACAGTGCTGCAGCTTAGTTCCTCGGTGTGCAGCTGGAATCCAGGAAGTAGTAGGCACAGCATCCAAAGCCCCGAGGAATTCCACATCTTCAGCATTCTACGGGATTTTTGTCCATTCGAAGCTCGTTGCCATCGACTACGACACTGAAGGCAGCGCATCATCACGGTCTTCTAGCAGTATGATCGCAGGACAAATGGGGTGCACACTCCGCACTACGCAGGTGCCGAAGCCATCGTCGGCAGTGCCAACCTGAATGATCGCTCCCTGCTCGGGGACCGCGATGCAGAGGTAAGCGTGGCCGTCAGGGGCCCTTTCGTCCAGGCGCATTGCGCATGTTTGCAAGGTGGCTTCAGATCAGGCTAGCGATTTGACCAAAAAAAGATGATACGGTTCACTCCCCACCGTTGCAGGCAGGGGGGGGGGGGGCCCGTAAATAGAAAGCTTTGGACTTACCTGTGCGGCCAGCCAGAGTGTGGGCTCGTTCGTATACAGGGAGGAGGCTAAAGGAAATCGGCCCAAGGATTTGCCAGGGGGGGGGGAGGGTTCGAAAGTTCGAAATGTAAGGTCTATTGAGTCTTATTCTCATGCAGCAAGGTGTGGCTGCAGTGATGCCTTACTTCGGGTTGTGGCTTTAGAGTGCCAGGCGATGATGTCTATTCTGCCGGGGCCCTGGCTGGCTGTACTATGGCTCATCATCTGTCATGCCTTGCCTTGCTTCTCAGAATTTTTCGAACCTGTCAAGGCTTCAGTCTCACGCAGCATCTTCTTTACCCAGTGCTGTGGACCTGCAGCCACATCTATCTGAAGTAGCCGAGACGTGGCGCGATAGTAATGTTTCAAAGCCGAGTCCTTAAGGGGAACGTGCCCACATGTGCCAAACACTCGCACCTTTCCAATTTCCAAGGAGGCCAACGCTGAGAGACTCAAGGACATTGGCATGGACTGGGCCAAGGTGCTTGGAACGTAGTCGTGTGCGTTCGTGCCTCTTTGGTGCCTGATGAGCATTGTGCACTGACACAAATCTTGCACGATGTCCAGGGCACCTTGGGATCCAAGCAGCTCCTGGATCAGAACATCAGGTGTCTGTTCTGATTGTTGGAAGAAAGGTTTTGAGTGGCATGGACATATGAAGCGACATGGGTCGCAAGAGCCGAACTTCTCTCAATCTGAGGGCACCTCTCGCGCGGGCAGATCCGGTGCTCGACACCGCCGAGGCCTTCATGGTCGGCGCAGGAAGCTCCACAAGAGTTCAGATGGATTCAGATTTTGGGGGTATGAGGGGGTATGAGCAGCACCTTCCGAAATCTGTGGAAAAACTGTGGAAATCTGTGTCCCCTGGAACGGTGAGATTTTGCAAACACCCACAGATTGGACACAGAATCTTCACAGGTTTACCCCTAGACTATCTACGGGAGATTGCAGATATTCTACAGACTTCTCACAGGGTTTTCACAGGTTCTCAGACCAACAGAACCGCAGGCCACAGATTGTTCACATAGTCTGTACACATTTTCGACAGATTGCGGTTCTTTAGAAGCACACTTTGGACACTGATTTTCCACAGAACTCCTAAGACCCTCCTCAAACATTACCACGATCCGCCATAGTCATAAACCGAAACAAGCAACAAAAACGCCCTGACAACTCTTCCGGTTTTCGGTGCCGGCCCCCCTTTCCCACCCCCCGGTGCCCTTCCCCTCGACAGATTCTCCGCAGATGTCCACAGTTTCGGGAGCCGGCCGGGCAGAACAACCACCAAACACAGAGAAAACACAGAAAAACTCAACAAACAGCACCGGGGGGGCTTGTCCTTCACTGAGGAGTTCACTGGAAGCTGGTGCCCGGACAGTTGCAGCAGGAACTGAGAGGTCAACTGCTTCCTTGGAATGTGGCCTTGTGGGGTGATGCAGATGTATACAGGCAGCTTGCTCTCAACTGTTACAAGTCACCTGGCTTGGACTTCAACTGAAACACGCGATGTCATCAAAGTTAGGTCCTGGAAGCACTTTCATCCGACGGGCGCGTGGCTGCAGACCTCCTAGTCCGAGTCCAGTGGCCATCGACATGTGGCTATCTGTGGGCTTTGCAACGGCGATATGGCCGGCAGCGAGGACGAGTGACTCGCTGCAATTAGCAGGGGCAACAACTTTCTCCTGTCGTGATCTGTCCTGGACACAGACGGGCTAACCAGGTGCGCCTGCGTTTGCCCCCGGTCCGCCATCGCTGAGCGTGTCGTCAGAGCAGATGCAGCTGCGGGCGTGTGCTGTGCTTGGTACATCTGGAATCTCCATGGACCTGTTGGTGTCTTCTGGGCACAAACAGCGGCATCGAGCAGCAGCAAAAAATCAGTGGCCGCACTCTGCCGTGTCATGCTCGGCTTTGCAGACACGGATGTTCATTGAGCGTTTCGAGGCAGCAGAAGAAGCTCGAGCAGATCCTCAAGGACGGCAAGGAACCCTGAGACGTGATGGGTAGAATTTTCCACACCACTGTTTCACTCTAATTTGTTATGCCATTCGGGAAATGCCGGTGCATTGGCAGTTTCTGGGGTGCAAGCACAGCATGTTTCCTGCAAGCAAGATATAGGCTGCTGGTGCTCGCACCCCTGCGCTCTTCCGGACTTGGTGCAAGATGCCGTCGAGGGCGGCATCTCATTGCAGTTCTGCAGAGTCGCACTTTTGATTTATGGCTGTGCCCACTCCGCAATGATTTTGTGACCTGCGGATGGGCATAAGGCACAACCAGAGTCACAAAACCGGATATGTCTGACTTGGCGTGAGCATCAATGCCTTGAAGTGTGGTCGGTGTTGTCGCAGATGGTTTGCTGCCCTTTGCTGCCTGTGCTGGCTCCAGTCCTGGTTAGAAGCGAGTACTGTTTCGTCTCACAGTGCCCGCACCTCATGCTGTGGTATGTGCTGCGCAAAGCTGTCAAATCGAAATTTGTTGAGTTGCCGGCTGCTTTGCTGGATCCAGGCCGACCCCATGGGAGAGTTTGCTCAGCACCTTCGCGGCAGAAGCAATTTTTTTTGGCAGCTCATGCTGCATGCCAAGCACGTTGAAGCCAAAAACAATGGACGGCTGAACCAAGGCTTGACAAATTCTTGAACCAGGAGAAGTCCAGCTCTTCCAGTATCTTGCCGACCCCTGTCAGCCCTGCCTGGTATGACCCAGAGGCCAAATCCTGGTATGGCCGCTGCCCTACAACACATTGGAGCACCGTGGGGCACAGTGGCAACATGCTCTGCCATATTCTGCCATCCTGTGGCTGACCCTGTGATCTCTTGTGCAAGATGACGCATGTCTGCAGGCCAGCAAGATATGGTGGGCCTCTCCCGCAAGGACAAGCAGAGCCTTGTTTCCTGCGCCATGTTTTGCCACCTTGCTGAATAGCGACCATACACCAGTCATGGTGCTTTTGGACGTGACCGTCTGGAGACCCTGATTTGCCAAGGTCAGTATGCCCCCACCGGCCGTGCTCGCTGCCGCCGCTGTGGAGAGGAGATCGACAAGGGTGTGGCCGGTCCAAAACAGTTCCATCACCAGGGGGTAGTGGGCGCACGAGAGCGCAATCGTGGGTTTCAGCTCGCAGGCCATCGGTAGCCATGTCTGATGAAGCGTTTGCAGTCGTAGCACAGGCTGTGCAAAGCCCAGGCACTGAGATTGGGATACCCCTTCCGTTGGAGGCGGATAGAAATGAAGCTGAGCATGGATGCCAGATGTTGCAAGTCCATCCATAGTTTGTGGCTGAGAGTGCCCTCTTCTCAAGGCAAAGTGAAGATGCATATACTCTGTACCTGCACCCGGAGTGCTACGAGTCGTCTGTCTTTGGCATCAAGGATCTGGAAGCGTGCTCTTGTTGTGTTGGGGGCCAAATGGACTTGCACAAAACCTGAAAGGAACGCAAACAGTGTCATAATGTGTCATGCATTCGCGGCCCGAGCGAAGCAAAATGGAGTGCATCCCCAGCGGACTTCGACGCGAAGTTGGGGTAGTCAAATTTGCAGCAGGGCTTGCGACCTCACAAAAATGAGTTGCGAATCAGAAGCGAAGAAACAAGCACGACGTCTAATTTTGAGCACCACCGCACCAGTGTGCTCCGTCATCGTGCAAAAACTTGGAAACGCGAACGGTTTGGGGAGGGGCTTGCTGGGTCGGCTGGGCTCCGAGGCACCTCCAATTTGCAGTGAGTCTCTCCATTCTCTGCAGAATCTCTGAGAAAGGGGGGATGAAGGAGGATGATACAATGGTGTAGAGTAGGTCCCTAGATGTCCGTAAGAACTTCTGACACCTCGTGGCCGAATCACGCGCCCGGCTCTGGCCTCGGGCCTTGACTTCGCGTGTTTTCTTGCAAGTCAATTTAGTATATGGAACGAAGGAAAGGAACAAGGAGAAGATTCCATGGGAAGGAGAGTTCAGCCTTAGAAGCGATCCGTGAGCTGGCTCCACAGCGCCGAGCGGGGGTTTCTACCTCATGGTCCAGCTGTTGCGTTCACACCTTTATATCATTTCGCGCGTCACACTACGTTCACTTACTCCCTTACAAATTATATTAATGCGTTTTTCATACGGCTGCGACAGAGACACCTCGGGCGAGAGCATCAAGATATATCAAGAGGCTTTGCCACCTCGACTCTGGGCACTCTCCTTTCTGGGAGCAATCGCATTGGAGAGGCGCGTCAAGCTTCAGCAATTAGCGCGCCGCCTGGGGTCGGGGGCGGCAAGCCATGGCGGGGGTTAAGCCTGTCGCCCGTGATGTCTAAGACATCTGACCCGTCTGACGAGAGTTTCACCGCGCAGTTCCGAAAAATGCTTCTGACACTTGAGAAATGGAGAAGCAGACTTCATGAACAAGTGTACTCAAGGCTTGCGGTCATTGCAGCGCGCGTGTTTGCATATTTTTGCATGAATGCACCTTTCCTTGACGCAACCAGTTGGGTGCAGGAGAAGGACTTAAGGAATAAGATCTTCGGGTATGAGGCGCTCAACAACACCGAGCGCCAACGCTTGTGGAAGGCCCGTGGGTGCCACTTTCGCTGAATAGGCCTCGCGAGGTCAAGATATGTCAAGATATGTCAAGATGCTTTCGATACTCACCGATCTGATGCGGCGCTAGCTTCTGAACAGAGGCGAATAGTCTGGCAGGCCATGCGTTCGGAGAGTCGTGCGGCCAAGGCCAGCCGTGAAGGCGAGGACGCTGTGAATTGATTGTCAGAAGATATTGCCGAGCTCAACTGTCGCTTTAGCAGTGTGGCAAGAAATGCGCGATTTATGGCAACAGTCGAGGCTTCTTGCTCAGTTCAAACAAACTCATGCTGACGAACCGCGTAAGTTCATCCCCCCCATCTCCCTCCTGGACATCAAGACGTCGTTCTCCTAGATGAACGGCAACAATGCTGGCTTAGAAACTAAATAAAATAATGCTCATGCAAATTCGGGCAGTATGGTGACATGCGGGAGCATAGGGTGCCGAGCGTTGATTCCGCCCGGAGTCCGAGAAAGAAATACCAGTGAAGTCTTTGGACGAGAAGAGACCCGTTCAGCTAGCTGTGACTTGGCATTTGTAGTGCAATCGTTGGGTTCATAGGAGCAACTGGTTGGGCAAGGTGCTGTGAAGTTCTAAGCTGGGCAGGATGTTTAGGAATACAGAAACATCCCAAAGCCCCTACAAACCCTAAAATGGTAAACTCCAAGCATAAAAGAGCCTGATCCCTCAGCAGCTGGGGCGACGTATTCCGTGGGTAAACTTTGTCGACGCCACTGCAACCGGGGCCCACCTGATTGCAAAATCAGCTGCCGATGCATTTTGCTGCACATGCCATGTGCCAACTTCTCTTTGTCTTGCCGGGACATTTCGGCACAACTCTGTTTCTACGAGTTAAATGACCAGACAGCACCAGACCACCCATTCTACAGAGGGTTGTAGCCCTCATTTTATAGAATGGGTCAAAGGGGATGTGTTCTCTCAGTTGTTTCGTGTTTCGTCTACATTGCCGCTGGAGCCAACCCCAACCTGGAGCCCTTCTCTTCATTCTCTTCATCGCTTGACCTTGTCGAGACCTTGTCCAGTCAGGCCCCACCCCCATCCCGGTCAGCTTGGGCGCACATGCCATTTGAGATGGCTCGGCAAGGTTAGGTGGCCCAGGATTGGGTGTCTGGTGCATCTTTATCTGATAGTCGCCAGGCAGGCCTTGCAAGCCTTGCATGTCATTTCATGGAAAGTTTCCTTCCAGCCCACTCGCTTCCTCTTCGCAATTGTTGCGCCGGTCGGGCCTCTCAACATGCTAGGAGTCGAGTGGGCCCCGTGGTGCTTGGACACAGCACAGGAAATCGCCCTCCAGCAGGTCGTCGGTGCAGAGTGGACAAAAACGTCATTGGTTCCCCTCTGCCTTGCAGGAAGACTGCTGGAAAGGAGATAGAAAGAGAATGGGAACAAAGATCGAGACAAAATGATATTCCATGAGTTTCAAAACCATACCAATGCACAGGCAGTGGCACAGACAGCATTCTCCCGAATGACTCCGAACAGTAGGACGCGGGCTTGCATAAATATGTGGAAAGCCTTTTATTTGCAGGTGCCGAAGCAGCAGCAGAGTACTCTAGTGGCTCCGTGGGCGTCGTGACGAAGAACTTACCAGCAGTACCCGTTCCGAAGGACGTGCACAGAGAGAGAGAGAGAGAGACATGAAGAGACATCGCCACATATCGACACGAATGAGGCAGTCATTCTTTGCTCTTGGTGGTGACAAATCAGGGTTATCAGATTTATCAGATGGGCTTGGGAAGACGCAAGGACTTAGCGGTTCCCATGTTGCCCTTCCAGAAGGAAGGCCATCGAAGATGCTTCGGTTTGCATATTTCGGCACTGGCGGAAACAAGCCTTCCAAGGGTGTCAGCTGTGTCTACTCGCAGGTCTGGCCTGGATGTGTCACCAAGAAGAATCCACAGTGCGTGGGGGCATTCTGGCCGATGAGATGGGCATGGGCAAGACGATTCAGGTTCCTTGGAGATTGCTGTCGGGCGAACTGTTCGAGCATAGTGTTCGGTAGATTGAATTTGTGCAGATCACATTGTGCGAAAAGGGCCCACTGCCTCTGAGCCTCTAAGCTTCGGCGAGGCCATCAGCTTACTGCTGGCTCGCCCCTTGAAGGGGCCATGCCTAGTGGTGTGCCCAATGGCGGCTGTCCAGCAGTGGGTGAAGGAGATTGCCCTTGGCCCGCACGAAGACAGACGTGATACTGGAGGTGCTGTACTTTGGGTAATGATTGCAGCGTGCAAGCTCAGGCCAAGTTTACCAAGAAAGGCCGGGTCGTTTTGCGGAGCCGAGAGCTGACAGCCCAGCGCCTCGAACAGGAACACTGCGAACACTTGTCTACCACGGCTCAGAGAAGGGTAAGGTGGCCACGCAGTTCAAGAAATGCCGCTGTGCCTGAATGTCATGACCATGCCACTACTTCATACTTGGGGCGAGTGCGAGAAGCCAAGGTGATGTTGTGATCACTACGTATCAGACCCTCGAGCTCCTCTGGCTTCACTGAAACATCGGGACAGGGTGTAAATTGGCCTGTCCTTGTCCTACGTACTCCCCAATCAGTTCCCAAATCAGTTCCCAGAGGCTTAGTGTGCAGAGATTCCGGTTCGTCAGCATGTAACATGTATAAGTTGCACTGAACATCGTGGGACATCAGCCCCAAAGCTTCACAGTCGGGCCGAAACGAGCGTGAGTTGCACGAGCAGCACCCGCAGCATTGGCATCGCCAACACCTGCAGTTGCAATGAGATGCGCACATACGCACACATGCGGGCATCCGTAGCCGGGCTGTACTCAGTGCGGCAGCTTTCTGTTGACCCAGTACCTGCATCACAAGGTCCGACTATCGACGTGAATCACACAAGCATCGACTGAAGTGCAGCTCAGCCGGATGGCTCACATAGCTGTTGTCTCCGCACCTACCTTGGCCTCTTGAACCCAGCATCTTTGAAACAATGCCAAGGCAAGTACTGCGGCAAGCTCTTTATGCCCGAGTGCCTTGGCTTCCGAAGTTGTGCGAGGGTTTTGCATGACTTCGAGTCCTGGAAACTGTTCTGAGATTGGGTAAGAGATGCCATTAGGTACCCTTTATCATCGAATCCCCCTAACGCCTTACACCTCCTCAAAAGGGCCCACACTTTAAATGGGGGACCAAGAGGACCTCGATAGTCAGAGCCCTCGGCAGTTGGTGCTTTCCAGGAAGCTCGCCTTCCACCAGCGGTACTTCTGCGGTCCCAATGCTGAGAAGACAAAGAAGCAACAGACGCCTGGACACAAAACACATATCTCTTAAAGTTGTCTCAGTTGCCTCAGAAATAGATCCTGAAAGCAGAGGTTGAACCTCTTAGTCCTTGGCCCAGGAAGACTGCTGCCAAGAAAGCCATGCAGAGCATGGGCATTGGAAACGCTTCCACTTCGTCCTCGTCAAAGGATTCCCCACCGACCATCACCAACATCTACCGCTCGGTCCTTGGCAAACTTGTGGCAGTCTTGTGGCCATGATCGGCATTCGCCACGTCGAACCCCTTGCCCAAGGCGACTTCATGAAGCAGGCGGGGGTCGATGTGAAGGCCAAAGGTTACTGGAACGCCCCTTGCATGAACAAGGAGGCACAGCGAGCATCTGAAAAACTGCCTGCCTCCTGCTCGCTCGGCCGAGGTCATGAAGGAGACCCGAGACAGGCTGCAGGCATGACTACACGCTGCTACACGCCTTCAGATCCATGAGAACAGCTGGGGTATGCTGGGGTATTTTATGATTTAGGACTTTGCGCTTCAGGCGAAATCCTCCTCCTCGTCTTCAAAGGCATCTTCTGCCAAACCTTCTTAAACATTCCGTTCGATGTGCAGCGATACTAGGTGCATTCTGTCACAGACAGTCCCGCCTCCTGCTTCGCCAGTTTCGGCATGGCTGTCAGCCTGTGTAGTGCAGGCCCAAGCAGGCGAGGATGGCCTCAGTCGCGAACGCCTTACACTCCTGGACAAGAAGGCGCTACGCCTGTTTACACCTGTTTGTGTGCACTTTGCAGCGAAGTAGTCGAAAACGTCGGCAGCCGGATGCTGTTTCAATTGAGAGCTTGGAGGAGTTGACGGACCTGTGCGTGAAGAAAGGCCAGGGCTTCAAAGCAGAGACTGTTCAGTTGCACTTGGCCTGTCAATGCATTACAAAATCAAAGTTGTTTTTTTTTAATCAGATATTTGTGCTTGGCCGAATACCAGCATCCAGGCCTGGATTCCGTTGGCCGCAAGCCCGAGCTGGTAGACCGGCTCATGGAGTTTGCCGTCCGTGGCGTTGCCTCCAAGTCGACCCCGGCGAAGAAGGAGCCCTCTCTCGCAGAGAGCCCTTTCAGAGACGTAGATTAATGCGATTCGGTATGCAGGGACTCCCTGCGGTTCGTTCTCTTGGGTTCAGGGCCCCCCCCCCCCCCCTCTCGAGAGACAGAGTTGCTATTTGTACCGTTGTCGGCGTACCCTTCAGCAGCCTCAGCTCGACAGGCAACACTTGCCATGAAGCTCATGGCATCCGTGGCCCCCAAGGCCACGGGATGCCCGGGAAGGGCCGGAATTTGCCGCCATTTGTTCGTGGCGGAGATTGAAACATGCGACACGTTTACACTTTACACCTCCAGCGAGGCGAAAGCCCAGCCTGCGAAGCCAGCGATTGCCGGCAAGAAGCGGTGCTTCCGAGCAAACAGGGGGTCTGACTTGTCAAAGAATGGGGAGTATGCGTGGCTCCGGCCTCGCTGAAATCTCAGGCCTTTGCTGCTGCGCAAGAGCACTGGCTGCTCCTCGAAGCCGGGACCTACCGTTCTTGAGATATTTTCCAAGAGAGCTTTGAGTGAGTCACGTGATTTTCTGGAGCCACCGCCAGGTATCAAGGGGTCACACACTTGAAGGCCAGCGGCAAATGGCAGGCCTCTTTCCAGGCAGATTGCCCGTTGCGGCTGTTTTGTTGCCGTCTTGAACTGAAACGTGTCTTTTCCACCACAGGGTTGGCAACCTGACTGCGGGCAAAGCTTCTCCTGCACTCGAGTCTCTACTCTACCAAGTCACGAACGCCTGGCTTTAGCAATCCAAGCCCTGGCAGCCACGGTGCTGTCTATCTGCGACGTGGTCTTCCGAACGGCCTATTTGGCTAGTAGCGGCTAAGTCCTGAACCCTGCGAGTGGACTTACTTCGCAGCCGCAGCGGCGGCGGCGGCGGCGGCGGCGGCGGCGGCGGCAGCAGCAGCAGCAGCAGCAGCAGCAGCAGCAGCAGCAGCAGCACACCAGTACATAAGACCCAAAAATTCCGATGTGATACACAGAAACATGGCAAACGCTGATGTAGATGGGAGGCACATGTAGGTAGTTTGCCCTTTGCGGTGCTTCCATAGGCCGCGAGGATCATGCCCATTTGGTTCTCAAGTGGAGTTTGGAAACCGGGGACGCGGCAGGTCCATGGAGGTCCCGAATCTTGAGGTTTCTTTCAAAGGATGAGAGTGAAAACTGGGTGCTTGTGGTTTTCTGGCCACTTCCCAGCAAAGGGATGTTGCTCAGGGTGGGTGGATGAGGATGATGATGATGCTGATGACGATGATGGTGGATTGATGCGGATTGCTTCGGCCTTGGAGTCGCTAAGAGTTCAAGCTTGCGGGGCGGGCATGGGGCGATGTTTGAAGAAGGAATTTGGGATCCGGTTCCATCTGGGCGGTCCCGTGCTTGGTGATGCTTACTGTGGCCTGCGGCAACTTGTAACGACAGCGCACAGCAATATGTTCAGGAAACTGCTTGGAGTGTTAAGTGTTCAGTCACAATGTGTCACATCTTCTGGTCTGCGGATCACGGATGGGGGCTTGAACGCTTCTGTCAAAGTTGCCAGGGCAAGTACCTGGGAATCTTCGCCTCGGACCGGGATTTCGAAGCACGGAGTAGTATGCAGAGAGCGTGTCACCGCACGTGGAGGGTAGGCTACTGCAAGCCCATCATAGGTCCAATTGTAGTGAAAGGTCATGCCAACAGGTCAGGCAAACTCCGGGGGCAGATGCCGCAAATTCCAAGACGTTTGCGACGCGCGCATCTCCAGGAGCTGAAGGCCGCTCAAGCGGTGCGAGACGCAGCCGAGCAAGCAGAGAGCAAGGGCAAGGGTGGCAAGGGTGGCAAGGCCAAAGACGTCAAGGCCAAGGCAGGGCGACTTGTTGGGTTCGTGTTTGGGGTTGAAACCAGTTGAAACTGTTAAGCCTGTATAAAGTCTTGCTCTCCTTCATTTTTTCATTCAGTCATTCTTTCTTTCTTAGTCTCTCTCTCTCTCTGCAGTCTTCTGTCTCCAGGGAGGAGCCACCCCAGCGCCTCGCAACGGCTTGGCCCGAACGGTCGCACAGAGGACTACAGCGACAGCGCAAGGCCGAAAGTGGGGTTGGAAATCAGGGTGATATATATATATATAGATATCTTGGAAACGTGTCACACGCACACACACAAGCTATGTGCTGGTACCTAATTGCTTCGCGTGGGGCTTTGAGGGGTGTTTCCGGAATTTGGTCTGAGGGCCTTTGCGGGCCGGAGGGATTAGCAAATAGGGGAAGATTATAAACGGCTAAGGGTGCCCCAATGCACAACTACTCACCGCATTTTGCGAAGTCATGTCCAGATTCATTCCCAGACCTGGGGATTTAGCGAGTAGGAGTGGATGCTGGCAGTGGATGCTGGCATTGACAATCACAGGTAAATCGCCCGCCGTTGGCTCCAAGCGCAAGCGTGATGACTTCGAGGAGAACGGCTACGATTCTAGTTGCAGTTCAACTGGTAGTTTATCGGGCTGTTGAGCTCGCTTATCGCGGCGGCTGTGCGCGGCAATCGTGCAGTCTTGCGGCGATCTAAGGAAGGCTACGTTCCTTGGCTGAATGTTGTAGGTGGGCATCGCTGCTGGTCTAGAGCAGGCAGCGAACACAAGCGAAGCCTATTTCGTGTTGGAGATATCTTGAGATGTTGGAGATTCAGGGGTCTGTGCTTGCAGCCTCGCCTTTCATGATTCTGAGGAGACCTTTGAAGGTATGCAGCTCGACCTTAGTGAGTCTCCGCTGCACAGCATCGAATGGGCCCGGGTGGTGCTGGACGAGGCCCTGTAGCAATGCTGCCCACATACCTCAACAAGACGACCGAAGCAGCCAAAGTCTGTGCTTGACAGTGCGTGCTGTATGAGACAGAGAATCACAAACAAGTCAGACTGCTTCGGAGGCTCATCGCATCAAGGGCCGCACCAACAGCACAGCGCTTGCTGCCTATGCCTTGCAAGTGCAGAAGGGCTACAAGCACCTGGGCCTGAGGGAAAGATCGATTTCTTTTGCTAGTTAAGTTGTTGTTGTATCGAGTTGTTTGAATGTGGATGCCTGATGTGCTGCAACTTAGCCATATTATGCGTACGAAAAGTTGGATACCGGCTAAATTGAAATCCCTCGCGCCAGAAACGCTTGGCAGCTCTGGTTTGACGCTCCTCACGAGGCCTTCCAAAAGGTTTAGGAAAAGAAGAGGAATGTCTGTCTAAAGATGGGAGGGAAGAAGAGGAAGTCTGCCTAAAAAGATGCTGTGGACGCTCAGTCGGCAAGTCGCAGGTGGCATGGAAAGCTCAATGCAGGCACCATTTCTCCTCGCCTCCTCTTGGCCCTCTTCACACTTCTCCGCTGCGGCTCGCTTCCACACCCCGCAAAACTGCTGTCTGCATCCTGCCTCTTCCTCCTGAGCCTCCGGATCTGCCTTCCGCCATGTCCTCTTGCCGAAGCCACGGCAGAACGGACGTACACTGCTCAAGGTTGATTGTCAACAGAATGCTGCGCTGCAACACTCCGAGACTCAGATGCTCGAAGGTTCGCAGAATCTCTGATCTCACTTTCAGTGAAAGAGTTCATCTAGACCTGAGCCAGCTCTTCAAGAATTGCAGCCGAATCTTCAGACCCAAACCCAAACCCAAACCCGTCGAGACTGAAAGCCAGTTGAGGGCGCATACTGGAAGCCTGGAGGGACAGAGGAGGGCCAGAGGAGGGCCAGAGCAGAGACAGGAAGCGATAGAACGTGACCGGAATTTGAGAGAAAAGTGTGAAACGTGTCGCATTTGTCACTAACGTCTGACTTTATTCTCGCCTTCTTCTCTGCTCATTATCATATTTCTTCACTCTGATTCCCGTGCGTTTCTGATTTGATTCGAACAACCTTTGTCAGACGAGGGTTTTCAGACTTTCCGAAGGAAAGAATATGGGCTGGGATGTCTCAAGTGCAAGCATCTGTTTGTATTTGTACAAATGGGGGATTTGAAACGAAAGCATCCCCGTAGTTCAGCTGAGCTTGGCCGCAAGGGACATCACCCTACGACACGGGACCCAGACCGTCACTGTGTCACTGTGAGGTGGTGTCTGACTGGAACACCTCTCCAGAATCGAGTCGGAGAGCTCTACTCGCTGATCCGTGGCTTTGCGTTGTTGAGCTTGTTTTCACGTAGCTCCCGCAGTAGTCTTGCTTGCTCTTGGTCTATCCCTTTCGTTGTGCCGTGAGTTCGGGGCTAGTCTCCTGCAACATGCACCTGCGTCATCGGTTAGACATTCCACCTGGGGTCCAATTGTCGGCAAGAGTTTGTCGCCTTACTGTGCATCTGAGCACTTTGCTGAAGGCTTTCTGCGAGTTCGACCGTATGCCTTCTACTACTGCAAGAAGCAGGACGGCAAAGTCAAACGGGATGACAATGTGCTGCTCAGGGTTATGGGATTTGACGGCCTTTCGGTGTCAAAGTAAGGCATCAGGGAATCCGAGACAGCTCAGTAAAATTGCAAAAGCAGTTGCGTTGATGGAGCGTGCCTGGCATAGGCCGAGACAAGTTGATCTCTTTTGGGAGTGCTTGCAGTGCTTGCAGTGCTTGCAGTTCCCGATGCTTTCCCGAGCCTTCCACAGGGCTGCAAGTGCGAGTGCGCCTGCTTCATGCGGGAGCGGTACTGCCCGAACTGTGGTCACGTACGTTTCATGTGCTTTGGCTGCATTCAGAGATCCTGGCATGCATTACTTAGCTTTACTCTATTTCTATATGAATTGCAGGGTCGCTATACATGTTTAAACATTGAATGCTCGCAGCTTCAGTGTTCCGCTGACTTTGCGTCGGCCTGGACCCTCAGGCACTATTCGAGCTTCAAGCGAGACGTGCCCAAAGCTGAGAGCACGTGAGAGAGCTGTCGCATTTCATGAAGAACCATGGCCAATAGCCTTCACAGGTCCAACCCCATCATCAAGTTCGGCTACATGGGTGCAGGGAAGACGGCGTTCCAAAAGCTTCGGCAGGAGCAGTGGGGCGGGTAACTCGAGCGAGAGCTTGACGACTTCAACATTGCCTTTGTCTCAGGATAGGTACAGTACGTTGCATCACCAGCAAGCTTGCATGAGACATGCCATAATGAATCAAGGCACCGAGGAGTGTATTGTGTCTTAAAGTGCTTCGGAAGGTATGTTGAGGAAGCGCACCTGAACTAGTTGCAAAGCAAAACCCATGCTGAAGGCCCAAGCTGTTTCTTGGCTTTTTGCGCAGAGTGGCTTCGGCGCAGGACATCCTGCAGCGCTGCATGCTGCGACGCACGAAGGAGGAGCGAAAGGCCAAGACCGACACGGACACGAGAGTGAGGTAGGTGCAACATAAGAAGCAAGCGCTGGAAGTGAAGCATCTGCCAGGCAGATCTGAAGCTGCCACCCATCAAGGCACCCAAGTGTGGTCGAGCTTCAGTAGTACTTCGTGCTTTCTGTTTTTTTGTTTTTTGCAGCCCCCTTTCCTATGCATCTCCTTGAGGTCACCATTCGGAAAGACAAGCTGTCAAAGCAGGCGCGGCCATTCCGACATGCACTGCGACAATGCCGTTGGCGTGTGGTCATATGATACTGTCCTGCAGGAGAGTGACTTCTATTCGAGCATCTACATGCAGCCACTTGGGTCTGAGAGGCAAACAAAGTTGTCAGAAGGAGAAACGTGATGTCCAACAACGGCAAAGCAGATCGATGAGTTGCGTGAGCATGTCAGCAGAGTGCAAGCAGGTCCTACTGGTATCATGCTGCATGCTAGCTTCCATGATAGTCATGCTGCCACTGCCCAACGTAGTGAGACAATATTGTAAACAGTTGAACGTTTGCTCCAGGTCTTGCGCTTCTTGGCAGCATGGAATATACTTGTAGTTGATTCTAGACATGAATACACAGCTTGCCGTTGCCAAGCACTTCTGCAGCTGCTTTGGAGCATTCCACGCGAGGTCAAGTTTGACACCTTTGTGCACTCGGGCACGGTCTTGCACCTTGCCAATCGTGCTTGCATTTCCGACCCGATGAACCATGCAGTCACAGACTGTCCAATGCGCGTGGTTTCGTCAAAACCTCCAGACCATGCTGTTTTAGGCACAACTACGCCCACATCTTCGATTTGCTGACCTCTCTGCGACGAGCTGTGGACCATCCATACCTCATTGTGTATGGGGGTGGGCAGGCCTGTGCCTCCTTCGATTTCACTCGAATCTCAGACTTGCTGGAAGCAAGTGGCAGCTGTTGCTACGTCAGGCGACGCACAAGCTGCCCTCGGGCAAAAGTTTGCTTCCTGCCAACGCTGGAAGCGTGTGCGGTCTCTGCCAGGCCTTGAGATTCCGCATGGAAGCAGCCTTCTCACGGCAGCCAAGTGACCGTTTGCTGTGTGCAGGACGACATAGATGAGACCGGCGAGGAGACCAAAAGAGAGGTCGACGGTACCACTTGGTCCGGTCAGACAGCAGCTTCAAGAGTCAAAGAATTCAAAGAATGTCTAAGATAAGCCTTTGCCACGATATCCCTTACGATATCGATTGCTGTGATTTGCTCTGTTGTCCGACCTCTTCTGTCCGACAGGCCAAATGCGGCCATGTTGCTTGGCAGCCTTTGCAAGCTTTGCAAGATGATTGCTTAACAGGTGACAGTTTGGAGCTAGCCGAAAGGGTACGACAAGGGTCTGATCGGGCATGCTCCTTTTTCGCAGGGTCTCTGGGGGGAGTACTCCGGCCAAGGTCTTCCATGATGAGTGCATCCGCGCGTACATCGCCGATGCACCAGCTCTGAAGTCTGGAGGGGCATTTTGGCAGAAAGTAGACCGCGTAAGTGGAGAATGGCAGCACATGCCGAAGCATTGTTACGACAGATTGAAGCAAGGTTTGTGCAACGTGGTTTCGTGTACAAGTCTGGCGGAAGAAGGGCTTGAAGGGTATTGAAGGGCTTTGGCCAGGACTGTGAATGTCTGTGAGAATCGACATCTGATACCTGAGGTTGGATGCCCGGTCTGCTTTGCAAGGTTGACAGTCGACCTTGAGGCCTCATGTTTGGGTTTGGGGCTGCTTTGCTGCCGACTTCTCACAGGAAAGCGCACCAGGCCCCACCCAAGAGATTCTGCAAAGAGAGCTCAAACGGTTCAACGTCGCACCTGTGCTGTGCTCGTAGTTTGTGCTAGGATGGAGACGATGAGGGTGACGAGAACGAGGCTTCTTTCCGTGAACATGCATTAACTGTCCGTACTACCAAGATGTTCCACTCATCCTACAAGGGTTGCACTCGTGGTGTCCGACAGCGTCTCTCGCCGAGGAGACGCCGAAGAAGAAGACCCGCAAAGCTGCGGTTTGCACGCCCGTGAAGACTGCCAGGTCCTGCAGTGCTGCGGAGCAGTCAGCACCCGTAGCTTCGCGTGGCAGATTCCAACTGGGTGTCCGACATTGTTTGAGCTCGGCACAGGCCACGCAGTGCAAGCCCAGCAGCCAAGGCCAAAGAGGCTCTGCGACATAGCATTGGTCATAGTGGAACTATGTGGAACTCATATTGCCACTCTCATTCTTCAAAAGCCTGCGTTCTGCAAGGCCAAGACATCGGCAAAGCTTGCGCTGCCGGCACTTCTTCTGCAGTCGGCCGCTTCTGTTTCCCCAAGTCGTGTGTCAACACTGTGGAGTTGAACCAGATTGCTGTCCGCACGCGCTGCTTTTGGGTCAACATCGCGCCGTCGTAAAATACGAGCAGCTGGTGGCGTCGTCCGACGTGGCTCGGCCCGGCTCGGCCCGGCTCGGCCCGGCTCGGCCCGGCTCGGCCCGACTCGGCCCGGCTCGGTCCTTCAATCGCTCGGTGTCTGTTTGTCGGGCTCTTGGACGGATTCGCTTCGTGCGCCTCTTGCTGCCGCCTCTTGTGGAGTGCAGAATTGTCGTTGCTTCTGGGCCTTGGATTGTGCTCTTGCGAGTGACACTTGTCGTGGTCTTGCACTATGTGGGGGGTGGGTATGAAAATCATTCTCATTAGTACTAACATCTCTATCAGTGTATTACTGGCACCATCTTCTTCTCCTTTGGCTACATTGTTCCCTTCGGTGTCTTTTTCCTGTTTCTTTGGTTTACTTTTATTTGATCCAAAATCTTCATGGTGTCATAGTCATTTTGCACTAGCCCATGGCCCTGCGGAGTTTCTTCTGGACATGTCCGGTCGCTTTCGTCACTCGTACTCCGTGCCCAACAGGGCTCGACGACCTGTGAGCCGAAGCTCGGGAAGTCAGAGCCTTGTCAGAACCCCGACTTCCAAGGCACCGGCTGAGGGACAGGCCTCCACGAAGTCGGTCGCGAAGGGTGGTTTTGGACCCGGGAGCATCATGAAGAAGGTGCGGCTGCATTCCCTGTCCCCTATGCCCTATGCAGCAGTAGGCAGTATTGCCAAGGTTGAATCCTAATTCTTTCACATTCAGGTGAAGGCCTCCGAGTTTCAAAGCAGCACCAAGATCGAAGCGGTCGTCGACGAGATCAGCAAGATGACGAAGAGCGATCCCAGCGCCAAGGACGCTGCTTTTCTTACCTTTCTAGACCCAGCTTTAACCTTCAGCCCAGTCAACTCTAACACAAAGGAGCGGCAATAAGGAGTTTCGCTCAGACATGCATGTCCTTCGGTCAGGGGATCGTGTTTTCCCAGTTCGGCTCGATGCTCGAGCCCCTTGGCTGAAGTGTAGCAGAGGGCCGATGCCTTGGCAAAGCCTTTCTTCTTTCATGGTCGGTGGAAGATGGAGTCAGCTTTGGTACGGTGCTGCCGAAAACCAAGCCAGCGCGAGCGGCACAGCAGCTGCGAACACACTGCGTGTGTCTGGGTCTGGAGCAGGCTGGTGGAGTTTCGCATGAAGCGGGCCGGCATTTCTTGCGTGGCTTGGGGGCAGATGTTCCATACACGTCTTCAGAACTTGAGTTGTTTTTTTCGCCAAGGTTGTCTTCCGAGGCGGCATGTCCATGCAGGCCACGAATACCATGGGCTACGATGGATGCATGTTCCAACGCGTAGTATGCACGATTGTAAGATGGCAGCACGTCCATGGATGCCGCGAGTGTTGTAGTGTGCCAGGCACGAGAAGATGCTCTGGCAGCTTTCAACGAAGATCCCTCCATGAAGGCCCCTCCGCATACTGGCCCGTTCTTCAAGTTATCCATGTTATCCCCACCCCCCCCCCCCCAAACAAAAAAAAGAATGCGTGCCCTGACTAAGGCTCCGTGTTAGAATTGGAACCCTTAAAAGGGAGCGCAGATCGTGCAGAGAGAAAGGTCATCTTGATCTCCTTGAAGGCTGGAGGAGAAGGCCTGAATCTTCAGGCTGGGCACATCTGGGCATGGCCGTGACTCACATTATCTCACATTCAAACCTCAAGCCCGGCAACGTCTCTAGCAGGAGCACCGTGAGATCTTCTAGAATGTCTGAGACATGCAGAGCTTGCACAGATCCGGGCAGGTCGCCAATCATGTCTTCCTCCTGGATCCGTGGTGGAATCCTGCATGCGAAATGCAGGCCCTTGCAAACTTCAGTATCCAACCCGTGCCACTGCCGCTTCTGTCTTTGCTTGCGTTAACGTTCCATTCTGCTGCTTTGTCCAATGGAGGCCATCCAGCGAGCACACCGCATCGGACAGACAAAAGCCGTGAAGGCCACCATACTTCAGCCTTGTGCGAGTTTGCCTAATATTATTAATATTCGGACCCACCCTCTTGAGTTTGACCTGAGTCTGATGTCCCCTGGCACATCCTGGCGCCCTCAAGGCTGTCAGATTCATCACGACTGACACGATCGAAGAAAAAATTATCAAACTCCAGGCAGGGGCAGCGGGAGTCAGTGGCTTTGGAGTCAATTGTCGCGAGTGGTTCTGAAAGTGATGACCACCGACAAAAGGCAACATGTCATAGTGCGTCATGCTGGTCGTCCTGTGTGTTTGATTCACATCACAAGCCCTTGAGTGCCTGAACTACTAGTCACGGCGAAAGTAGGCCTGTAGCACACGAAAAAGTTCCAGGCCTAGCAGCGACAGTGTCACGAACGGCGTGACAATCAGTATCCAGTATCGAGCGCCGAGTACTGGTTTGCTTTGCAAGCTGTTGCATTGCAAGGAGAAGAAGCAGCTTGTCTTCGATGCCTCCATTGACGGTTCTGCGACCTCCCTGGGCAAGCTCACGGAACAGGACAGTCTTGAAAGGGACCTGCGCAGTGCTGTCGCGAAGATGCATAGAGCAGTCGCATGTAAGTGTCATGAAGTGTCTGAATCATGCGCCCATGTTCAGGACCTGCGCTTCTTGTTCCAGCACTAGGCGTGTCGGTTTTTCCTGACCCGGTTATGTCCGCGCCAAGCAGCCAAAGTCTCCAGATTCGGATACTGCTATGCTTCGAAGTCCATCTTGGCGCGAAGTCTGCCAAGCCTGGGTTGATTTTCCCTAGGTCCCTAGGTCCCCTGTGGTCTGTGTGCAGGCAGACCCAGGAGCTAGCATCGCAACCCCGCCGACAGAGAAGATGTTCAAGTAATTGGGGCACTGCCTTACATGACATTGAAGCTATCCGCAGCTATCCTCGATACAGGTAAGAGGCCTCAAGCTCCAGCTGTTTAGATGTTGACCTGTGGTACGGGTCTGCTGCTAGGCCAAGCGTGCTGTCAGCTAGGAGCTGTGGTACGGCTCTGGCCACAGCCAGAAGCAGCCTGACACGCTCCCCTGCCTTTGCAGTCCTCACTTTACAGGCTGTTCCTTTCAGCACTGACGGTTTGCCGGTTTACCACACTTGGAATGATCGAAAGTTGAGAGGTGCTCGTAGCACTTGAGACGGCAGCCTGAGACTGGTGCATCCTTAGGGACAGTCAGGGGAAACTGACAGCGGCGGTGAGTGGACATGTGCCGAAATGGGAGTGCACATGTGACTTCCGGTTCCTGACATGCGACAAGGTAGTCTAGCCGCTAGTCTAGCCAGTCTAGCCCCAGTCTCGGCATGATCTGTCTTTCTTCAGGCTAGACTCGGATTTTGGAAAAGCACGTCGGGAATCGGCCGATTTTCCTGCTTCCCCGCAGCAGCCTGCAGCTGTGCTGCCCTGCCAGCTCGGTTAATGCCACCGCGTTCTCCGTGGCCTGACTGCCAGGGCATGGCAAGTCATAGAGCATGTGCGCAGGAAAGTGTGGTTTGGTTCTTACATTTAGATTCATGGAGTGCAGCTTTGGTACACTGTTCAGGTGAACGCGATTGAACGCATCATGGGCAATGCCTGTGAACTCTAGCTGGCACTGTCAGCATGCTGGTTGTCCGCATCCCTGCCATTTTCTGCGTTGATCCTGAGAGCAAGCATCAGCCGGCAGCGTTGCTGGACTTGGCCTGTCGAACGGCAGGCTGCACAATCACGGACTGTGCAAGACGGAATGTGATGTGCTACGTGCCAGAAGGGCTTCAACCTAGTCGGAAATTGCATGCATTTCTACCAGCACACTGGAAGGGGCCTGATGCATGAAGCTCTGGTGGCAGCTCGGATGCGGGACTTGCCTGCTCAGTCAGAAAGACAGTGAAGGCCCACCATGATGAGGCAGCTGTTGAGCACTTTTGCGTCCCGTGCCCTGCTCCCGCCCAATGTCTCTTTTTGGGGGGCATTGAATTCCACATCATCCGATACCTGGGGGCAATGAATTCTACATCATCCAAGGCTGGGTGCTGTACCTTGACGATGGGTCGACTTCCACCGGGGGTCGCCTTTGCAGAAGCCGACATGCCGAATCAAAGCTCCAAATTCCCTACCGGAACTCCACAACCTGCCTCTGCATGGCTCGAACCTGTGCCTCCTGCTCTTCAACGCCCTCAACTGACTCGAGACTCGTTTCCATCTCGAAACCACTCAGCCGCCGACATATCGCATGCTGGTTGCTGTCATCGCCGTAGCGATGTGCAATAGCTGTTCTCTCGCCTCTGTATATTGCAGTGCTTGTTTTTGGAGCTTGCGGCATGAGCGCCGTCAGGCCACAGCATTCATGCAGCGGCTGAAACCCACAATCGGCAAGCCAAGCAACAAACATGTGTGGTGCTACTGTATGCCGCAAGTGAGGATAAACTACTACAGACAGTTTGCCCAGCAAGCAGCATTTGCCTTGATGCACTTAAACAAGGAGATCATTCTTTCTTGAGCAATGCAGTCGCCAACTATGGCGTTCCAAGATGGCGAAGCCACCACTTCATCGCATGGTTCGTTTAAGATAGCCATGCATATTGCTTGAGCCATGTCGGGGGTGCATGTCCCTGACTCGCTGGCATGTTTGGTCAAAAGCACGGGATCAGAGCGCATGGGGTTTTGGTTGCTGCATCTTTACATGCCAGGTTGGTCACCCGCCGGTGGTCTTCTGCACGCCAGGGAACAGGAGATAGGGGCATGCACCATGTCCAGTTGTGCTACAGTGTGCTAAGAAGTGTCATGCCATTAGCGCCGTTTGCTTCCTGCAGTGCTCACTCCGATGTGCTGCAGGGACTTGTGCGAGAAGATCGTTGCGCACTTGAGCTGGACCATAGGGAAGGCATGTCGTGGCTGCATGGTCCCATTGCTTACAATGCTCACAACTTGTCCCAATAATGTATGGTGCATTTGCAGGATGCCAGATGATGCCAGTATTAATCAATCTCACACAGAAGATGTTGCGCACACCACCAGTATATACATTTGTTTCCCCCCGACATTTGAGCTTTCAGCACTTCAATGAGTCGCGTAAGCATGTCTTTGGGTCCTTGCGGGTCCAGCCAGGCCCGTTTCCGCACCTTTGCGAACGGAGAGATCTCTGTCAAGCTGGAGCAGTCAGTGTCCAACTATGATGTGTTTGTGGTTCCTGGGCAGCAAAATAAGGCTTGGATTCCGGATCAAAGGCTCACGGTGCTCTGCAGCATGCAATCACATACATGGGCAGGGCTGGGAGGATACTACAAACTTCAGCATGGTGTCGGAGCCAAACAACATGTGCATTTTACATGGCCTATGCGGCCGGGGGTTTGTACTACTTCTGTATGGGTGAAGTCTGGGTCTTCTCGGAGTCTACGGGTAAAGTGGGATTGCTCTTATTCCAGTTTTGTGTGCTATCGGCTTTGGGAAGCGGGTCGAACTGTGGACTGCAGAATGTTGTCCGACATTGGCTGCCCGGGTGCTTGCAAACCCTCAGGTGTGTGCGCGAGATGACTTCGAGTGTGAGATCAACTTCATGCTCATGCAGGTGCGCAGCTCTGCGAGAGGTGGAACAGACTTGCCCTTAATAGCATGAATCGGCCAGGCCCCCACAAGCCAGCCAAAGCAAGACAGTGGACGTGTCATGTGTGACGTGTGTTTGAGTGTGTGTTTTGGCAGTTACTGATCATGCTGGACGCGCTGAAGTCGGAGTCTCCTCACCGAATCACTGTGGTACTGCCTTGCGTGGAGTATGCTCGGCAGGCCTGAGTCCTGAAATTATGCAAGCGTTAAGCCTAGATGTCGTGCAAATCCAGTGAACGATGTTTGCAGCGTGAGGATCGAAAGTTCGAGGCTGGAGAAGCAATCGCCCCTAAGCTCTTGCTGCTGCCTTGGAGTGAGCTTCTGTGTTACTTGTGCGACCCTGTGTCTGTGCTTTGCATCATCAGCCGGCATTGGGCATTCGCCTCAATACCATCTCTGCGCCGCAACCCAAACCATTCTGGCATAAACTCATCAGACCATATTAGACCTTACAGGCCTTGCCTGCTCACGTGCATACGCGGCCCCGAAAGTCATCGCCAGCTCTTCGCCCCAAGCCTGCCCACCCTGCACATGGGCACCCGCTTGTGCGCATCAGGTGTGCATGTTGGCTTAAGGTTCGCATATGATGTGTCCCTGTCACACGGCTTTGCACAGTCATCCCTTTCTCAGGGGTTGGTGGTTAGTGGTGACCTAAAGCTCCTTCAGACGTAATCAAACAAAGCCAACCAAGCCCTGGACGTGTTTCTCTAGAAGCTGACATGCGTGCAGGTTCAATTCCCAAAACACTGTTCGTCACAATGCGGAGTTCTTGGGCTTACGAACAGAGGCGGCATGGTTGCTGAAGCCGTGCACTGCAGCATGCGTTGACGTTGGCGCCACATTTGGGGGGGACATCGGGCTCTCGCCCAGGCCCACCAGGTCTCCTCGGATTCCCTGGCCATGTTGACAGACATGACTCATGACAAAACCAAGGTTTTTGCATTGTGCTGTGGGCAGTCTGTTGTCATCTGCTGTCCAAACCACCCCACGCAGTCCAGTCCACATCTTGGTGCTTGAGTTGCTGGATGGGCCGGGCTTCAAGGCTAGTTAGAGTTAAGTTTAGATTTCGGTTCATGTATACAACCCGAGGCCCTCCAAAAGGCGCTACTGTAAGGCCAACACTAGCCCCGGGAGTTTCCAGGGCATTTCAAGCACTGCCCAGAGTTTATCAGCCAACAGGGGCCCAGGTGAACTAGTCCTGCAGTTAAAAGCAGCTGAGTGACTGCGTGAGGGATCACATGGGGAGGAGTTTTGATTTTGAGAAGTTGGTCAGACTAAGGGGCGGCGGTTAAGGGGCCTGGAGCGTGGAACTCACGGATCTGCCGGTTGGGAACGTTTCCATAAGCCGGAGCGCTGGCGAGGTCGTCCGCTCCGCTCATTAACCTTTCCGATCGCATGAGATCGACTGACGGGAAAACCGGAAGAACGAGCCAACCCGAAACATGATCCTGGAACTCATGTCCCTTACAGAACCTAACACAAAAAAAGCTGAATGCATCCTAACGCCCTAAACCGAGAACTGCGGAAAAAAACACACTAAACTTTTTCAACCCCCTTGGGTTGGGTGTGTGTGCTTTGTGGACGTGTTCTGTGTTCTTCGCAACTCAGTCTACTTCTCCTCATTCGATCTGTCTCCCGTCGGCGTTGCAGTATTGATCGCCTTGCACGACTCAGTTCAAAGACTCCGTTGAAAGGACTCGTCAGCGACAGCTGCCACCAAGCGAAACAAATAGATTAGATTACACATCCCAGTTGGCCAAGGCTCCACCTGATGGCGACGGCGGGCGCAGACCGTTTCGTCACCATTGACTTGCACAACCAGGTGCACTTGGTTTGCAAGCTAGCTGCCGAAGGATCACAACCATGATCGTAGTACAGTGCGGCAGTCACTGAGACTGCCAGCTGTGTTTCTGAATTAACTTCGGTTTTTGGCAAAGCAATGTTGGGTGCACTTTCACACGCGGCTAGTCAAGGAGCTGAGAACTGAGAAATTGCCCCAGGCAGAAGCTGGCTTTAGCCCAGCACAGGCCGCGCTTGATGAATTGACCTGTGAGCAGGGGGCCCAGCAGTTGATCCAACACATCAAACCATCTGCTTGATTTTGCAATTGCCTGACAGTACGCCAAGTTAAGTGCACGTAGAGGATTCTCAGTAGATGAGTAGATGAGTGATTCCTGCTGATAGATGCAGGCGTTGTCGTATTTGGGGAAGCAATGATGGTAGGCAGGTGGCGTTTCAATTTTATGTGGAGTCGGGCTGAAGGGGCTGAAACGGCTGAAGCTCTCAGGAAATACCTTGGAGCCTTTATTCGGGAAGCGATCCCGGGCTTCAAGCCGGAGGCACCCCCCCTAAAGACTGAAGCTACTTTGCTCTCTGTGTCTCTGCTCTCTTTATTCTCTGTCTCGCTCTCTCGGCTCTGCTTCTCTCTCTCTCTCTCTCCCTCTCTCTCTCCTTCTCATTCTCTTCCTTTCCCCTCTCTTCCTCCTGTTTTTGTTTTATCTCTCTCGCTCTCTGTCCCTTTCTCCTTCTCTGCAGACTGAACTGCATACGTGCCTACTAGTCCGATTGTGTCTCGCAGTTGCCCGTGAGCAATGGAAACGTGCGGAGATGGTGTGGAGTATTGTGGCGTGTGATGGCACGCAGCATCAGAAATGATATATATATATATATATATGTATGTATATATGTGTATATGTGTATATGTATATATGTGTATATGTGTATATGTGTATATGTGTATATGTGTATATGTGTATATGTGTATATGTGTATATGTATATATGGATATATGTATATATGTATATATGTATATATGTATATATGTATGTATATATGTATATATGTATATATGTATATGTGTATATATATGTATAATGTATACATGTATACATGCATGTATACATGTATATATGTATATATGTACTCGTATATATGTATATCTCATACATAGCCGAATCTTGCCACGGGAGACTGGATGTGTCATTCGTCTCAGGAGACGTTGGTTTGTGCCACCGACGCTGGGGGTGCCAAGCGGACAAGGAAAATGGCAGATGAGTTGCAGGCAGGCCGGCCCAGTTCATGCTGCCGTTCATGTACAAATATATACAACGTACCGCTGCTAAGTGTGTTGGCTGAGTTCTGCTGTTGGGTTCTGGTGAGCGATGGTCATGTCTAACGACTGCAAGCCAGGTCGGATTCATGATGGCCGACAAGTTTAGGCCCAAAGCAGGCGAAGTCGGCCAGGCCATGTCATGATTCCTTGTTTCGGTCAAGCAGATGCAGCCACTTTCAAGCTGCTGGTGTGCTTTCATGGAGTGTGAGCTGTTAGTGGTCAGGCAGCGTCCAGTTGTTGCGCAGTCCCGATAACGGACCTTCGCTGCCATTAGCCTCAAAGGGTTTGAAGACAAAACGGAAGTGTTTAAATGTTTCGGGCAAATTAACTCGCCGGCAAGACGCCTGGACGTATGACCATCTCGGAGGAAGCATTCAAAGATGCCCTCCAACGAGTCGAGATCATCCTGCGAGACCTCATGGACGTAGTGCCCGGGCATGTTTCAGAGAAGCCACAGTTGCGGGAATCGGTGTGACTGCAGTATACTGTTGTTGGCCATTGTGCTGCATCATGCTGTGTCGCGTCACTAGAGCAATACGTAGTAACACTCACGTCCAACGAGGGACAATCACTTTGCCAGAGAGGGTCTTTGTGCCGCCTTTCGATTGCCTTTCGATTTTCCTGTTGGTGTAGCTGTATACAGCATTTGCTACTTGTTGATTGTCAGAAGCTTTTTTCTCGAAGGTTTCTAAGCTTTAACGTCCAAACGTGTCGGCAGACGCTTCTCTTTGGTCTTCAGCCAAGCTTCTACTTCAACACTGCCCCAATGAACAAACTTGTGCTCGCCTGTAGTCTCGACTCAATCATCTGCACGTGGCCTTGACAAGAACCGAGAGACTCAAATCGACACGTCTTTAAAGGATGACTGGCAGTTTCTCCTAGTGCCAACCTCGATTCGAAATAAGACTGTTCAGTTCAGTTTCTAAACAGAATCCATGGCCTTGTCCTGAACGTCGGCACCTCGGAGACGTTTTCGGCGACTTACGCAGAAGCCGTTCCGCCGGAGTAGGGCGCTGCACTCTTCAGGCAGACAGGAAGAAGCAACGACACCGCACGTGGGACTGCGACAAAAGACCTGAAGCGAGAACATATGAGAAGAGCCAGCCCAATCCCAAACTCGACTAAACCGGGACATGGAGGATCAGGGCTTGACACATGGCCAAGGAAAGTGTTAAAGCGAGAGCATTTTGGAAAATTGTCTGCAACAGCATATTTATGCGGCTGCTGCAGTTTTTCAGCCAGCTCTGGTGGTCGTGGTCGTTTCCCGTCACAGTGACTGACTGTTTCCTTCCCGTGCAACAAAAGTCAACTCATGTTGCATCTGCTAGAGTTCTCAGGAGTGCATTCAGGGCCCAGTGAGCTCTTCGCAGCCGAAGCTCGACGTCACATTCAGTGGCAACTTTATGCAGAGTGAAGAGAAGGAGTCCGATAGGATAAGCACCTCCAACTTGGGCCCGAAGCTGAGCACAGAGTTGTCCTTGTCGGAGAACAACATCCAGCCTCCCGGAAGCCCACGCGTTCGTCTTCCTGATGATCCCCATGCAGTTCCCGTACTCGAACCAATCACTGGCATGGCGTCTTCAGAGACTCATGGACAGCCTCAGGAAAGCACCAGGGACAAAAGCACCAGATGGAACAGACAAGTCTCAGTGATGGCTGAGCGGTCAAGGCACCTTGCCCAAAGTGCCCAGGACTTGGATGACGAGGACTTTCACATCCGGTTTCAGATGCATGAGTTCTTCCGCAGCATTCACGACGAGACCTTCTCGCACCGGAACTCTCGAAGACGGAGCGTCTGCAACACTAACACTGCCCCTCTCGTCGTTGTAAGACCCAGTAGCCTGTCCAAGCCTTTCGTGTTCGAAAGTTGGGCAGCCATGGCAATTGTGATGATCGTCGCGGACGGATTCAGGCCAGGTTTGAAGCGTGCTGTCGCAATGCACCCAACAACAAGCAGATAACTCAAGGTCAGCAACACGTTTTGGGCAAGTGCCCAAGTAGGCAGCACTTGAAACAAATGTTGGCCCATGTCGGCCCATTTGGCCAGGATTCCATTGCTTGCGTTGCCCGGGGACGTCCTACAGCTTTTCGACGTGCTCCTGCTGACCTTCTGGCTTGTCAGCATCCCGGTCATATGGACCATGAGACGAGGACAGACACGGACTACCCAGTGGGCGAGATGTTTTTGGCTTGAGATCGTCTTCGCTGCATCAACTGCTTGCATTCTTGTGCCGAACGCATTTTCATTCGCCACTCTGCTTCGAGGCCGGCATCAGCCTGGACTCATCCGTCACATTGCATTTTCTTGGTAAAATCTGCTTCGCAGTGATCATTCCCTTGCACCTGAGTGCCTGCAGGTCTGCCTTTGCTTCGCATTTCCTACATTGCCAGCTTCTGGGACATACTGTCTTCCAGGCGAGCTTCAGCAAGCTTCAGCAATTCATGACCTTGGCAGCCGGCAATGAAGCTTAGGGCTTAGGGCTTGGGGCTGCCTTTTGCTCAGGCATGCCCGGCCCTGGATTCAGAGATGCAGTCGGGAAGTACGCTTCGTTTTGAACCTGCTGCTGCTCGGCTTGCACAAAGCTCCTGCAGAATTCCACATCCCGATAAAGGATGTCGTGTGCGGAGTGACTAGCACGCTAGCTAGTAACTCAAGCAGCAGATTGACATGAAACCTTCGCGCCTCTATTCCTTGGTGTAATTACCCTTTTCTTAGTACCAGCAAGTCCTGGCTTTTCGCTGGCTTTCCCTTGTGAGGCTGGCACTGATGACTGGTGCATTGTTGCTCCATGTTCTCACATGCACGTGGTATGCAGTGGGAAATCACGCTGATGGATGGGTGCAAGATCAAGGTGTTGAGCGGCTTCCACCGATCGAGCAATATCGCATTGCTGCCGAATGGGCCCTTTCTCGACTTCCACCTTCGCGACTTCCCGAAAACATGTTGCTCAAGACCCAACAGGAACGTTGGATGGCGGTGGCGGCAACTACAGTGGCCATGGTGTTTGGCTCCATCTTTACGTCCATCGTGACAAATGACATGTCAGACATTCGGCGTTTCCACAGTGCCCAGCGGAAGTCCGAGAATGAACTTCTGAAGTATCTCAGGGCCTATCCGGTATCTTGGGATTTGGAAGCGGAACTGAAGGCACGATGGGGTGGGATCTGCTTTTAGTTTCAACTCGCAAGGGCTTGAAGTTCGAGCTTACCTACAAGCTTTTTGCTTGTCCGAGCTTACGTACACCTGTGCACATCTGTGCACTAGGTGCCTGCTCCGCAGGCATGAGCGTCGCGCTCGGACACGCTTTTGTTCCGAGCGCGCTCTGTAGGTCTATGCCTGTGACTGTGTGAGTTTGGCCTCTGGACATCTCAAGACATTCCAAAGCCAAGGCTACGCATTTCATCCCCATATACACCCCTCATTCGCCACTCTCCATCCTACTCCTTGTGCTGCCTTTTGTCCTGCCTTGGGGGCCATCTTGGGGTGAAGTTTCAAAACAAGACCACAGGCTGCAGCTTGAAGAAAACTTCGAAAGTGTTGCCGCGCACATCTTGGAAGTTCTTGAAAGGTCGCTTGATGCTGTGGGTGGGGTGGGGAGGAGGTCCTACTAGTAGCTGCGGAATGCAGCCACTGCATCCTTGCGCTCATACTCAAAGGCGCGTTCCAAAAGCCGTTGTGGTGTCCACACTCCTCCAGGGCCCAGCCTATGCCGAAGGTGATGCAGCAGAGGAGGGCCACTAGAATCACTATAAGTGCTGGTGGAGCGGGGGCGAATCAAGTGAGAGCATGCACGGGGTGGTGAGTGGCTGCGTAGGCTGCAGTGCAACATTCGTGCAACACAGCTGAGTAGAAATGCTTTTCAATGAGCTTCACACGTTGCAGCTGTACGCCCGGTAGTACGCCCTGCTTCAGGCATACCTTGGCCGGAGCAGGTCCCTGATTCAGCCTCCACGGAAGGAAGAGATGGCGCCCTTGTTGCCCAATTTTCTGTACCGTGAGCTCTGCAAGGAAGCTCTTTCCCCAGTCATTGCGAACCACGACTTTTTGAATGGCCTCAGATTCCGGTACCCGGCCTTCCACAGTTCTCTCTGTGTGGAATGCCTTAGTGACTGGCACATAGCGACAGAAGAGATCCTGTTTTCGGCCGGTCCACGTTGTCATAGCATGCTCTTTATTGCCAGAGGGCAGGTCACTTATCGCAAGTCCATCTCGGAGGTTGTTTCTTCACCCATTAACATTCGCAACGACTTGCTCTCCAAAGATCTGAACGTATCGAAGGCGGTGATCCCCTTGCAAAGGTTTGGGAGTTCCGTCGAGGAGAATCTGGGCTCTGGGGACTGGATCTGTGAGCAGTGCCGCTTGTCTCCTGTGAGCAAACCAGTGGCTCGAGCATTAACTACAGGGCTTTATGAGACAGTGACTATATCAGTGGTGCATCTCACAATCCAGGCCTCTGGACAGAATGGAACTTCCTTGGTACAGCTGCATCGAAACCAGGACTTTCGCTTGGAGCTCTTGTTGTAGATTTCTGCTTCGAAAAGGGCCTTGATGCCTGCCCTTGGAGATTGTCAGCACGCTGTCTACAGCATGCTTCTCAATGTTATGGTTGTGAGCCTGTTGCTCGTTCATGGCTTGAAGTGGAGACCTCACACTAAGCTTGTCTGCCGTCATGCACAGGAGCCACGCTTTTGTGCCTCGGTGATGAGAATCTCCTAAAATACGCGGGCTTGCACAAGGAGGTGATGGCCGAGCTTCTCACCTATGCCAGGCCTGAAGAATGGTCGCCTTGTCGCCTCATCTTCTGCAATCTGCTTCAGATCCTTTGGAAACTTAGGGCTCCTTGGGACGGGGTGGACAGGCAAATCGGAAGCAAAGGGTACAGGATCAGTAATTTGCACACAAGCCTGGACTTGGCGCGATCGGAAGGGACTGTCGCCCGCAGCTGGCCACACCCTAGAGAGCAAGAAAGTACTAAGGTGGTCGGGGTGGGTGGGTGGGGGGTGGGTGGCCGGGGTTTGAGGTGTGAGGAGGGGCAAGAAGAGGGTTCCCTGACCAGAACCATCCCGCCACAGCGTCGGCGAAGTTCGAGTTGAAACTCACATCATGGAAGAACCCCATCGATGAAACTTGGAGTGGTCATGTTTGGGCATAGCTGGCCTAAAATCAAAGTTCCCCAGGTGCCAGTGATGTCAGCCTTGGCCTGTGTCTCTAGCCCGGCCCAGTCCGTGAGTCTGACAATTCCCTGATCTCTTTCCCGTGGTTCTGATCAGGGTGCCAAGGCTGCCTCGTAGCTTATGCTCAGTTGTACGATCAACATTCTCTGGGGATGCTTGTTGATGTCCCTCCAACTGTAAGAGTGAGCTAAAGGCGCCCACATGGCGCAGGCTATTCGTGGAAAACTTGAACGATGTGGCGGATGATGACCTGACAGACCTTCCGATGTCTTTGGAAGATGCAAAGTCTTGGACATGATTTCGTTCGCATCGAGCTGGATGTTTGATGGAGACTACCTGCACTTAACCTTCTGAAGTCGGAAGGTCGCTGAAGTGTAGTGCAATGTCATGCAAATGAGTTTTCAGGTTTGTGCGAACTTTGCAAACGCAGCTCACACGCACAGATCTGCCAGTGGCAAAAGCTACAATGGACATGATCTTACGCAAACATTGACGATGCCTCAGGAGAAGTTCACGGGATGAAACGCATATGAAACGCAATGAAATTGGATGAGCGTAGGCATCGTGAATAGCAGCACCTCAGTGTGCCGGGGAGCATCGGGGAAAGGTGCTTCTCTATCCTTCACCGACTGCATTGTGATCTTCATAAAAAGTCAGCACAGGTTTTTGGTTGTCTCTTTGCGTGTCGCAGATCACCTTGCGTTTGACAATGACGCCAGTGCAGCAGGCACCATGGGGTTATGGCTTGTGTTCGGCACGATGGTGGCCGAAACTGTTTGGTCCCGACGATCGTACGCAAAGATTGACGATGCCTGATAAGAAGTTCACGGGATGTAATGCAATGAAATTTGATGAGCTCAGGCATCGTGAGTAGCAGCACGTCAGTGTGCCTCGGAGCGTCGGAGAAAGGTGCGTCCTTATCCTTCACCGACTGCATGGTGATCTTCGTAAAGTCAGCACAGGGCAGTTTTCATCGCAGAAGTCCCTCACTTTTTTGGTTGTCTCTTTGCGTGTCGCAGATCACCTTGCGCTTCACAATGACACCAGTGCAGCAGGCCCCAAGGGGTTTTGGTTCGTGTTCGGCTCGATGGCCTCAACACGGTCGAGTATTTAAATCATGGCAGTCGAGACATTTGGACGGTTCGACTGAGAGGGAGGCAGACAACGCTAAAATGTATGCAGAAACTCGAGAAGCTCTTCGCCTTGCTCTGCACTGAACAGATTTGTTTCTCCATGTCAACTGCTACCGCATGCCTTCTTCTACACCCTTTCAGAGCCAAGCTCGAAGGGTCTTCAGAATTCTTTAAGTTTCTTTTTGAACTCTTGCGCTCCGACTGCACTGGCATTCAACGACCCCGACACGTCGTGTGTCGGGTTGTGGAGGCCGGTGTTGTCAGCAATCTGGCGGGCCGTCGGCCTTGGCATCCATCGACAGCAAATTCCACCCCGGGAAGTCAGGGGAGGCTGTGTTCTCAAAGAAGGACTGCGCACTGTATATACATAGCTTCGCAAAGGTCCCGGCCAAGGTCAATCCCGGCCTGTAGATTTGACGAGAGCGGTGCGCAGTGAGTCAGCGGTGGACGTCAAAGAAGTTGGCGCCTTGCCAGGCTGGATTGCCAAGCTGTAGAAGAACCAGGGGCCAGAAGCAAGAGTAAACATTGCAACATGCAGTCCCAGGTGAAGATCATCTCAGACGCATCCTTGAACCCCTCGGATGTCATCATTGTGGATGACATGTCGTGTGCTTGGATCTCCTTGCATGAGCAGCTGGCATCGTCCTTAGGCATATGTGGGCGTGTCGCTTCGTTCTGTTCGGTAGCCTAATGCGGTCAAATTCGAGGACGGCATAAGTACTCGGAACTGGTGGCTATGAGTCGCAGTGAGTATCGCGAGTAAAGTGAGCAAAGCCCATGCTCCAAGGTTCGACACCTGCGGCAGCTTAGTCAAAGTTGTTGAGGCAGTCCGGAACTTTGCCCCAGAGGCCGGAGGCAAAGACTTGCGCAACATAGTTGACGCCCACTGCTGATTGTGTTGACATGTTTGGGTTGCTCGTGGACGCAGACAACGAAGACAACGAAGACAACGAAGACAACGAAGACAACGAAGACAACGAATAGGATGCACGACTTTGCATCACAGGCTCGAATCTACGCCGTGGGGACTCATGGCTACTTCTCCAAGGTCAGGTGTGCTCTGCAGGTGTGCTCTGCAAGCTTGGCCGTGACCAGCCTTCAAGGCATTTTGTCAGAGTCTCCCCCATCGCAATGACAACGCTTCTCGAATCGTTTAGGGTTTAGGGTTTAGGGTTTAGGGTTTCGGGTTTAGGGTTTAGGGATTTCGACTGTAGCCTCCTGTGTTGTGTGTTCACCGTGTTGCCTACAATCGCAATTTTGGTGAAAGTCCACTTGGAATTCTTTCTGCGTTGCAATCCCTCTAGCGTACAGCTGCTGACAGCTGACGGCTGGATCCTTGTTGAGCCCGAGTTTCGACCTGCATTCCTTGAGTGCAAGGAAGCCTACTGAACTGTAATTACTCAGCCAGCGATCGGTGGTGAATGATTCGATGCCATTTCCATGCCACTCATGTTGCAGTCTGTCTGAGCAGCTGGAGTGTCACAACCACAAACCAATGTAGATGTGCATGAGGCTTGCACCGCTTATGCGGAGAGGTGGTGAGTCGATGTGAGTAGGATCTTCGCTCAGACTGCTGGGGTCGCCCGCCATGCGCTACGTCGGCGACCATGGCTTCATGGAACAGTCATGAAACTCATGGAACCCGAAGACACCGCAGAAGAGAGCTTTTCAAGTTGCGAGGGCCCGACAAGAGACGGGCCCGAACAGACACACGGGACACAGGGTGCCCTCATCTCGTCAGACGACACGAGTATCCTTGATCCTTACTCCGTGCCCCAAACGAGTGGCACATATGACATCCAAGATTGACAAATATGTCTCGAAGTATTTCCTCCCGACCTACCGAGCTAGCCCGTGACATGGCCGCCGCAATGAGACGGGACATTCGGCCGTGCGGCGTTTTCAAATTGCTATCTACGCGCATGCCCATGCCTAGTCCAGGTCAGCAAACCGACAGCGACTGCCCATAAGGGCACTCCGGGACATCATTAATTACGGTCGGCCTATGACTATACCGACTATACCGTCCAATACTGCGACGATGAGGCTTCGAGACATGCACTCTTGAAGGGAGTGTGTAAATGTAAGAACCTTGAACGTCTGGGACTCGCTTCCCACTGAACATGGCATCAGTTCGGCTTGAACGTGTGCCGACTAAATCGATCACCGCCGATCCATTCAGCCGGTATTAGGTCATCAACACCATGCAGCATCGCGAGATTCATTAGCAGCCTTCCTTCAGCGTGCCTTGAAAATCGACGATGACGTTCGTTTTGCTTCATCGGTTGGGTTCTTTGAATTTTGCAGGGTTTGAACCCCAGCGGCCGCTTGCGACGGGAGGACGCGACCGCCTAAGATGGCAGTATGGTCCGTCCTTCACACACACACACATGCACCGAAGGTCACGATCACATCGGACATTGATCCGAAATTTGGTGACAGCAAGATGCATCAACATTCAGATGAACGATCGGAATACATCGATCAATTGTACATCGCAGACCTTGTCGCTGTGTGGAAACAGGTGGAAACTGTTCGTGTTTTTGCATCGAGGGTTCTGATATGTTCGATTCTCCCCTGAGAGGCCTTAATTGTAAAGATTTGTTATGTAGAACGGTAGAACGGTCGCGGCGTTCGAAATGACGGCACGAGTTCCTGCTGCGGACGCGAAGGATTTCGAGCGTCGCATTCGGCGTTGTGTCTACCATGTTGGATATTATCGCAAAAGTGCTGCATCTGAGAAGCAGGTTGAAAAATAATTTCGCTGAGAATTCCAAAAACATCGATGAGGGAAGTGGCTCGGCCCGGCGCATCCGCGTGAGCATGGTGATTCCGCAGTGCCCAAGTCGCTGGACCCCAAGCAATAAGGTTGGGTTTTGGGTTTAGGGTTCAGGGCTGGGTTTAGGGTTCATGGTCTAGGGATTAGGGTTTCGGGTTGAGAGTTGAAGGTCGAGGGTTGAGGGTTGAGAGCTTAGGGCAAAAGGTTTAGGGTTTAGGGTTTAGGGTTTAGGGTTTAGGGGTTTGGGGGCCTCGAATTCAAGGTTTAAGATTCAAGGCTTAGACTCTTCGTTTCGTGTTTCTCAAAATCAGGTTCTCAAACGTAGGTTCCTGGGTAGGAGCCTGGGTGTCCCAAAGAGTGCCAGTGCGAGACACGGAGATGCTGATTCGCCAACATGGACAAAACAGGAGCTGGGTCGGATTCGAACGAACCTGGATTGGAACCTAGAGAACCAGTTTTCCCACCTCGATTGCATTTGTTTCTGTCTTGTGTTCACTTAGAGACTTTTCTGACAAGATCAAAAGCGGTTGGGTCGGGCACAGCTCAGAGCCTGTTCTCTACCCGGTGGCTTGCAGACCCCACGGCTGGAGCTTTGCAGTTTGCTTCGGTGTTTTACTCCAGCAGATCCGACAACATACAACTCCAAATGGACGAAAGTGCGAGTTTGACTTTACCAGTGCACCAAGCACTTGAGTGCTTTTTGGTCAATCAGCATCAAGATCCAGTCCCGATAATGCATCCCCGGCCGTGCTCGCACCAGGGCCCTCAAGCCAGAGTGTCCAATTCAGCGGGGTAGGGCGGGGTGGGGGGGTGGGGGGGGCGGGGGGGGGGGGGGGGGGGGGGGGGGGGGTGGTAGGGGCGGGGAGGGGAAGCTGGGACGGGCTTCAACTGTTTCTGGTCCTGGCGAACCGTCGATTCCGGTTGCCAAGGGGGGGTAGCCATTTGAGGCAAAAGCCAGCAAGTGGGCAGGATTTGGAGGGGGGGGGGGGCGTGCCTGTGCTCACAACCTATACCCTTCAACATTTTCCGACCACATGTAAACATGCGTTTTGAGTAGCGTGAGATATTGGGACGGATTGCGGGCCCAAGGTTTCTGAGGTTGAAAGGGCTGAAATGGGCTGAAAGGGGCTGAAAGGGGCTGAAAGGGGCTGAAAGGGGCTGGACAGGATGCCAGCGAGCGCGTCGCGAAAATGATCGCTGACCTCGGGCTGGAGGTTCTTGAAACGGCATGTCTTCAACGCTGCGCAGAAGACGCTTGATCTGTCTTGATTGCGAAGCTGCCACTGCGCTGATTGGCTGCCAGTGGGTGGCAGTCACCAACTGCATCTCTCAGCGGATGTGCGCAGCTCAGTCTCTTCATGTCAAACGGACGGGATGTCAAATGGGATGCGGGTCGGCTCAAAGGCCACTTCAGAAGTTCCAGAAGCTTGGAATTGGAGAGAGGCACGTGAGCGTGGTGGCTAGCAGTCGTCCATTCAATATGATGGCCATGCACCGGTTTGGGTGTGAGGTTGAAAGTTGTGGATATCTCAAGACTGGTGCTCTGCTCAGTTCGAACAAGAAGCACCTCAAAAAGGCATTTCCCGCACCCCACCTCTGCTTTTGGGGGCTCTGTCAAATTCTTGACGGCTTACAAGAGGGTAGGTTAAGTCGTATCTTCTTGTGTAAGGTCGTATCTCGGGCAAGTGCACACTGGGGATTCGCGAATTCCAAGATTGGTCAGAACCCACTTCCACCCCCAAGCAGAAATCTCATTCACGCTAACAAGAATGTGCTCCCCTTCCAGCAGGCGTGCGGTGACAAGTGCGATTTGTAACATATAGACCATCTTCAGCCGTTCGACAGTTTGCCGATGTTTCTGATTGCTGTGCAGTGCAGCTCTACTCTATCCCAGGTTGCTGGAGCCATCATTAGGATCCACCTGGGAGCCAGCGTGAACCTGCCGAAGTTCAGACAACTGGGGCCCCTGGCTTAGTGGCGGTGAGGGCAAGTAGCATGCTTCGAAGACCCCACTCAAGGAGAGGGCTCCATGCAAGGATGAGATGCAGTTCATGTAAGACAAGAGATGCGGACTTTTTCTAGCTGAGTGGACTTCACAGATGAGCCTCAAGCTCAATGAGATGTCTCATTTCTCGCTCGCAATGGCAGAGCCTGCAAGGCCAATGAATCCAGACCCGCTGCTTGCAGAAGCAGCTTTCGTTCACTTCCCAGCGACTTGCTGCTTCTCAGCATGCCTGATACAGCGCGGAAATTGGGCTTTGTGATCGTTGTTCATCAGACAACACAGAATTCAGTCACCCTGATGAAGCAACATGAACGATCATCGATGCGTCGGCTGTAGCCGTGAGGTGCCAACAACACAATACACGCTGCGGGCCGCAAGCTTGGTCGATCTGAGTGTCGAGGAGTGGCTGGGTTCGCTTCCTCAGCTGATGCATCTGCAAAGCACGCGGCTTGTGCCCAGGGCGCATCTGCACCGGTGCCGCAGAGTGCGGAGACATAGTTTGCCAGAGTGGGTTTAGTGTCCCAGAATGTACCAGTGGTGCTGGGAGCACGCATGTGCTTGAACATGACATGGCCTTGGCACACAGTATTATGTTCATCCTGCAGAACCTACACAATTAACACACCAAAGGATTTCCAAATCAAAAAACTTGAAACGTAGCACGAGCTCAACGAACTCGAGCTCAAGGCTCATCAAGAAGTGCTTGCGCAGAGAAGAAAAGCGTGTAGAATCCCATGTAGAATGTAGAAGTGTCTGCACAGCGCAGCGTGCCCGATTCGCGCCGATTGCTTTCTGCCGGGGCTCCACAAGAGCTACAGCATAGGTACCTCCTCCAGCGACACCGGAGTGTGGGCTTGGCTCGCAGCTTCTCAAAAGCTTTGAAAACCTGACTGCGCAGCCATGGCAGAAACCGAGAAAAAGAAGAAGAAAAAGGCGCATCCAAACGACACTGCAACTGTGAAGCTTCGACCTTGTGCACTTAATTGCAGCCGTTATCGCAGTCATTCTGGTCTTTCGGGTGCAGATCTCAAAAGGCTCTAAACCCCGCCGAGTTCTTCTGCAAAAACCTGGCCTTGTCGTGACTCGTGACAGGTGGAAGAGCTGTACATAAAGCCAGAGGAGTCCCAAAAACCAATTGACACGTCTAAGCCGGAGGCCTCAGTTCAAGAGAAACAAGCAGAAAGGTCTCTTCGGCCGCGCTACAGCCCTGTGCATCGTGTTCTCAGGTGGCCGCTGCTGCTGAAAAACTATTCGAAGCTGCTGGTCCGGTTGGAGTCTTAGGTGTGGACATGTAGGCTAGCCGGTTACCACGCTTGCAGGACGGAGCTAGTGGAACTTGTGAATTCTTTCAGGCCCAACGGTTTCAAGCCGCCTTACTGAAACAACTGGGAACTGCCTCAAGGACGGGTCACTACACTCCTTTGCCCTTCGGATGCTCACCGATGACTCGGCCACTAGACGTTCTCTCCTTGGAATCCTTGGCTGATGCGAGATTGTTGCAGTTGGTGAGCTCCTTGGAGAAAGTTGGGCTTGCATGTGCAGGCTTATCTGCTCTATGGCATTCTCAACTTGGACAAGCCTGTGAACCCTTCCAGTCACGAGGTGTTAAACAGAGCAAGTCCTGCCCCACAAGCGCTGCGCATCGCTGCGCGCTGCCTTTGCAGTCTGCCAGGTGGTCTCCTGGATTAAGCGGATTATGAACTGCGAGAAGACCGGACACTCGGGCACTTTGGATCCCAAGGCTCCAATTGCGTTGGTTAGATGTTCCTGATGCTCTACTAATCTTTAATCAATCCCTGGTTATGTTCCGGCTGACGAGTCATGACGGTCATTTTCTGAAACAGCGGTCAGGTTTCCGGATGCCTTCTCGTTTGCCTGAACCGGGCAACGCGCCTCGTCAAAGCCCAGCAGTCCGCAGGCAAAGAGTGCGCCTTCATGGACTGCAGTCTGTATATCTAGGTATGTACGCCGTGACCGTCGTGCAATTTCACGACAAAGTTGATTGGGAAACTTGTCGAGGTACATTGCTGTGGTCCGCTTCCACTCTGATGTTGGCAGCGCGTCCAAGGTTCAGAAGGCATTGACAGGAAGATGAAGTCTGCCAGCAATCACGTGGACTTGGTTCCTGTGAGTGCTGGGCAATTCGCCAGGCGCTGGACGAGCTGACTGGCGCGTGCTTTCAGAGGCAGTTGCAGTGGCAGCGCTTCTAACGTGAGGTTTTCGATTGCACGGAAAGAGAAATTGTTGTGAAATTCGTGTAGCAGGCCCCCGGTAATTTCGGCGGTTAAGAGGCAGCTGCGGGTTCGCTCGTTGCTCAGCTTCGCATGCTTTGATTCCTGAAGTGCAAGCTTAGAACCTTAAAGATCTCAGAAGCATAGCTTCTCCATTTTGCCAGGTACCATCTACGAGGTTCGGGAGTGACAGATTGTGACAGCAGATCAACTCAGCTCTCATCTGCCTTCATCCGCCCATGTAACTCGGGAAGCTGCCAGCTTGCAACCTGCTTCTTAGACATTCGTCACTTCGTGCTAACCATCAGTTCGGGCAATTATATAGCTCTTGGGTTGGCCTCGCTGTTACGCTGTTGCAGGCCAAGCTGCTTGAGTACAACGCGAAAAGAGCCTTCGTCTTGACAATGCTAACCACTGGACTTAATGCCTTTCGTTCAATTTGCATGGGAACATGGCGGCAGCTGTTTGTCACATGTGTGTCGTCGATGCATCTCATCTCCGCACGGTGGCAGAGAACAAGCCAGTCCATTGTGACTCAGGACAAATGGCAGTCGTTTGGGCTTCCTGCGAGGCCGTGACAGGGGGGGCATTGTATTTACAAATGCCCAATGCCTAAAGCAATCTAAAGCAAAATAATGCTAAAGCTGGATGGCAGCTTCTGCTCACTGGTCCCTCAAGGCGGGGACCTACATCAGAACTCTTTGCGTTCATCTTGGCTTCATGCTGGGTGTCGGCGCACACATGCAGGCCTGTACCCTGCATCAGAGTGGAAGCAGAGACGTGACATAAGTGATATTCGATAATTTTTGCTCAGTGGGAGTTGTCCAGGCGTGACTGCGCAACTCACTTGGCAAGCATGTGTTCAAAAGCCGGATTTTGCAAGGAGCTTCGGCGAAATAGGTCCGGTGTTCTTGACGAGCACAAATACATGTCCACGAAGCTTGACTGCAGCAAAGGCCTGGTCGAGCATAGCATCACATAGCTTCCCTTCTTTGAGGATACTCCAACAGCTGCACCTTAGCAGCTAAGGATGCATGACGTGCTCGACGCGCAGTACATGTGACCCGGGATTCACAAGACGTTGCATCTGTTGATGTCTGTTGCATCTGAAGGGGCTGGCAGAGATGGTCGATGTCGATGCCTGAAGTGTCGCTGCACTGGCCGGCAATTGAGACGAGTCAGAGAGAAGAGAAGTAAATAACACAGTTCAGTGCGCAGAAGTGACTTCACTTCGCTTCAGCAGTCTCTATACCTCAATGCAGACATGTGACATAATGCCAACACCCTTTCCGTGGATTCAATATCTGCATAGGAACAGGCATTGACGTCACTGATCCTCCGAGCCATGCGCCGCCGGGTGCCGCCGCCTGAACTGAACCCGACGTTGCTCGAAGGCGCACCCCGGGACCTGGTTACAGAATTCGCTGAAAACCAGGGGGTGTGCGGAAGCGCTGGCTGAGCTGAAAAAGGCCGGCCAGCGCTGGAAGGCGTCAGAGAAAGCCTTGCGGGCCGAGCTGGCCGCAGGCGAAGCGCGAGATCCCGAGGCGGCGGCCTCAACGGCAGCGCCCAATGTGGCGTCAGAGACAAAGGTGCAAGAGCAGCCCAAAACGCCCGCGGGCGACGAGTCTGACTTGGCGATGTGGGCGGAGTGGCTCGGCAGCGTGCTGTGCTGCTGCTTCCAGCGGGATGGCCACTGAGCCGCTGAGCAGCACACAGCCAGCCCGCCTGACCTATCATCACCTACCCACCTTAGCCAGCTGCAGTCCAAAAATGCAATGTCCAAGCATCCTGATACCATACCTTCGCCTATAGTCTATAGTCTTTTTTAATAGTATTTTTTTTCGCTTGCGTTTCTTTAGCAAAGAAGAGCTACGATGCCAGCCTGATCTAGACCATCCTCGTACACAGACGGAAAACGCCTACAGTAGCAAAACGCTGTTCGTCCCGCAAAGTTCCACAGCTCTCAGAGTTCTTTTGCGTGAGGCGGTTTGTGCTCACAAAATCAGGTGCAACTGGAGCGAAGTGCCTAGCTTAGTTTTCTGATCCAGGCAAGAGCCGCACGGTTGTCTCATGTGTTCCACAGTAGTTGCCATTGCACCGTGGGCGAGGTTGCCTGCAGCAATGGCTATGCACATAGCAAATGATCCATGCCAAGAAGGTTTGTTGAGCACACGCTCATAGACAACAGCTGCTGCACAAGGCGGCGTCCGAGAGCATGAAAACTCAAGCCCCGCTAGAAGCAAGACCCGTCACAATAGGTCCGTCCAGTCCGTGGTCTCCGATGACCGAGACCCTGACCTGGAAATGCTGTCCACAAACGCCCTCGATCAGGTCGTCTTGCCCGTTCCATCGAAACAGGCTCTTGTGACAGACGAAGGATTGACGTGTGACAAACGAACCGGCAGCCGGCCCGCTTTTTCATTAGTCAAGATGCCAAATGCTGATACTCCCGAACTCCCTCTAAGCCTCAAAGCCTCAGAGCAGGAAGCCTCGCCCTGAAAAGAGGTGCACGAGCCAGGGAAGCCGGGAAAGCTCCCGCTTGTGGTCCTCACTAAGAAGCTCATTGAGCTAAGGCTGGCGGCTTTGTGGTTGGCACGTAGGTTGCGGGTTTAGGAATTGAAGCCTGAACTGCGAAATGTGCGCCATAAGCTACAGAGGGGTACCAGCCCCTCGACCCCGAATCCGGGCAAGTCCTCGCGGCCCACAGCGCTGATCCGAAAACCAAAAATCCAAGTCCCTAAGCCCTGAAAACCTTGACGTCGCATTTAGGTCCTCCAAGCTCCCGGGCAGGCCGGAGGACGCCTGGCCCACCACTGTGCAGCGGCCCGGCTCTTTCGTTGAGGCCGCTTTTTCTGGGGGGTAGTCCACCAAAATCCCCTAAACCCCGGGCCGGTTTGTTAAAAAAACACTTCAGGTGATTCAACGCTAAAACGCCCTGTATACCCTTAGCATCACTAAAGCTTGCAGGGTTGAGAAGGCTGATGGGGCTTCCTGCGCTCAGTGTAAAAGATACGGGGACAAGTTCCACATCTTTCAGACAGGCAGGTGGCATTGGAGGGAGGAGAAGGGGAGTGGAGAGCGGAGAGGAGTCGCCGACATAAACATGCAGTCATCTGAGCAGCGTGTTTTTGTCCTGTGCGTAGCCCCATATACGTGTAACAGTGGTGTATCATGACCTTCTCCGCGTAGCCCGTTATCTATAGGCGCGCGTAGGCATGTGGACACTTTCCACGAGCCCGCGCGCATCTGCGCTGGTTGCGGACGCGAAGAACATCATGCAATGAAGTGACATCGTCTGGCATTTGGTCCGATCCGGCGATAACGGCTATAGGGGATGCTCGGGCGTTCCAAGCATGTTGCCGCAGAGCTGTGCGAAACCAAGCGTGATCCGCGTATACCCGCGTAGGCTGTGCGTGGGCTCCGCCTAAGCCGCGCATAGGTTTGGGCTGCCGTTTGCGCATGGAAACCATGTTCGTTCTTCTTTTGTAGTGGTGGACGTTACTGGGCCATGCAACCTCAAACACTCCTGTTTCTTACCTTAACCTTTGAAATGCCATCTTGTAACGCACATCGTCAGCAAAAGAAGGAGCAGATTGTCTACAACTTCAGCTTTGAACCCTTGGCTTAGACAGGGATTGAGATTTCTCCCAGCACCCACAGTAGTGAAAGCAGGCTTTCTTGAACCCGCGTACATTTAGCAGCAAAGCTACTCAGCTTGGCTTTATGTGCCGTCGCCCCTGCAGGGCAGACACACATGGCCGCAGTGTACTGCAAGGATGCGACGGAACTTGGAGTCAACCTGGCACCTGACGTGGTTCTGACCCTGGCAAACACAACTGAGGAGCTGGCGAGCCAAGCTTAAGTGATAAGTAGGCCATCGTCATGACCGAAGATCCCATGGAAGACGGCAGCGCATCTCGAGGATCTGGATGAAGAGATCGTCGATGAAATGGGCCTCTGCATCATCGGCGCTCATGAGGTGCCAACACCCAACATCCTGAACATCCCTAAACCATTCTACTTTGACGCCCTAAATCCTAAACACACTTGGTCCTGGTTGTACTTGTTTTGGCTTAGGAGCAAGCTACTGTACGGTGGATGGATTGAAACCACCAAGCAGATATACAAATTGTGCCCATGTTTTTTCTGTGTTTTTTGTACGAAAACACCATCTCTCATCAAGATATGAATATAGTGTCGTCGGACCCATCCCAAAGAAGACCTCTGAAGCTCTCCAGGAGGATGGAAGCGGTGGCACTGCATGCGCCATGCAGGCTGTTCCTGCAAGGTGAGGGCGAAGTGGGGATTGGATGTTCGGGTAGTAATCTGCGTATCTCCCCTTTCTATCCTGAAGCAAAAGAGCGGGAATGACTATATGCCCCCATTTTATCCGTGTTGCATCATTTAAGGTTTTGTTCAAGCATGGTTCAAGTTCAAGAACCTCAACTCGAACCATTCCAACGAAACCATTGAACAACTTGACAAGCTGGTCGCTGCTCCAGGAGGGACCCTCAAGGATGCTTCGGCAGCGGCCCGAGGAGGCCTGTTTTTTAGAACAAGACTGATTTGCGCATTAACGTCATATGACGTGAGTGCACACCTGACATGAACATAGAAATCTAAAGTATGCGTCATGTTTGTTTCTGACATTCTCATCCGATCGTTTACAAATAGACAGATAGCTGAGTATTTTGAAAGGAAACTGCAAGAGCAACACTGCCTCGGATGCATTGCGATAGGCGATGCAAAGAACGAACGAGGCTGCGAGCTAGGGATACCCAAATTCCTTAACAGTATAGTATGTGAACCAAGCATATATTATGGGAGACCAATCAGTCCTGATCCAGACAAGACTGTATGCTGAATCATGCTAGTTTGAATTTTGGTGTTGGTAGAGGTTGACGTGCCTTTCTCTTGGCATCACGTGCTTGTGACTTCTTCAGGCCACGCTTCTTGGTCCGCCTCTGCGTTCGGGCCCTACAGAATCTATTGATGATGTATGATTATGTTGACGTTTGTGGAAGGTCGCTGCACAGAAGTTGGATTGCTTTTAAAAAGTATACATGTCGTTGAATGTACAGAAGAAACGAAGACATGCTTGGTGCATCTCAGTTCGCGTTGTTATCATATTTATGTTCAGACCCGCAGACATGTCAGTCCGACCTAGCCGAGCTGGATTGGTGCAAAAATCTTGTAATGGCGGCTCGCTCTGTGTTTTGGCTTGCTGCCGTACTGAATGCCCAACCGCTTCGAGCAATCAATGATTTGACCAGCTTCCCTGATGATTATGGATTTCCTCCAGAGGATCCCTTCTTGCAAGACCAACGTGGATTCCCTGAAGAGACGGAGTTCCCTCAACGGGCGACCAGGTTCCCTCAGGACCGTGGGCTCCCTCAAGAAGAGAATGGGTTCTTGCAAGATCAACTTGGATATCCAACACGAGAGGCAAGGTCTCCACAAGACCAACGTGCATATTCCGGGACAAAATTCCCTGAAGCAGAGGTTGGATATGGAGACGAAGGTGAGGAAAGCACAAGCCCTGAGCCTGAAGGTCTTCCCAAAGCCCTTGGAAGCCTGGATGACTCGATTTCTCAGGTGAAGGACCTCAGCGATCAGTGGAAGAAGAACTACGGCGTCATCATCGCCACTGTTGGCACAGTTCTTGCCGTGATGATTGCCATCCGGAAATTCTGTTGCCCTTACCGTGGCATCTACCATACCAAAGACAATAAGATGGCAATAGGTGATGACCATGAGGTCGGTGTGAACGAAACCTTCGCAGTGCTCCAACCGGTTGAAGTCTCTTCAATTGGCAGCAGGCCAGCACAGACAAGGTATCACTGGTCCGAAGCCACATTGACCAAAATCATTGACACTGATGAGGACATGGAATCGAGAGGATGCTGTTCCAGCTTGTGGCCCAAACGGTGCTTACACTGGATTTGCCCCGAATGTTTTCCAAACACTTGGACAAGGTTTGAGCTCAAGTACAGCCCGTTCACCCTTGAACCTCCTCAACCGCAGCAGCACGTCAGAGTCTTTGAGGGCCCTCTAGTTGTAGGAGGAACCCCGAGTGAGTTGCAAGGGCTGGTTGAAGTGCGAGGCTACGTTGACACCCAGGCGAAACTCCCCGCCGCGGTCGACGAAGAAACCCATGGGTGCTCGTGCGGGATTGGTCGGGAAAAGCCACAAGGTGTGAAGAAATTGAATGTAGCCACTGCCCAATCACCTTTTGCATCATTGCCTTCCATTTCGAGATCGAGACAATCGGACAATTTTTCCATGCCACAGGATCCCTTCGTGGCGCAGATGGGCCGACAGGCTCGAGAGGCTGGCGTGGTCAGGCAGATAGGCTGGCCATAAGGCCTTTCGGACACATGGACGCCATGCCAAGGCTCTTAATTGGTCTGCAGGACCTCTGAGTCTCTGAGGCACCTCGCTGAAAGTGAGATGTGACAGTCTCCGTGTGGAACTTGTTGCGTTCGATGACATGTTTGTCGACCTTTCGTAAAGATCTGGAAAAGACGCTTGAGCAGATGCAGTGCGAACAGTGTCGTTCAAGCAGTTACAACATGATGAACCACATCGTTTTGACTACAATTTCGAGCGACATGACATCAGCTGAGGTCATGCTGAGTGTCCAGAGCCGCAGGCCTCTCTGTGCTCCATGGCCCTTTTGCTGCGCGCCATCCACACTGTGTTACCCCTAGACTAGAAGTGCTACAATATGTTGCACACTGTTCACACTCGTTATAGTTATGGGGCTTAGGAAATTCCAAGGGCTCCTGCACTGAATCCTGGGCCTCGAAACCTTGGTAACCCGCCTAAGCCCTAAACCTGAAACCTCCTGAAATCCGGAAACCCTAAATGGCCTGCAGCGCGACCTTGCGGTGCATTTTCCACATGGCTTGGCTGTGAGCATGCTCTTGGCTATCTCCTCACCAACGACGGGAATCACAGGAATGACCGAAATGACAGAAATGACATGGTCTTTTTTTTTGTATTTCTCCACGTGGCTTGGCTGTGAGCATGTTTTCTAATTCTTTCAGCACGAACACCGATGCAGTCGCAGCGCGGCAGCGCGGCAGCGGCGCCGGCGGCGCATGTGCAGCGAACTGATGAGAGGCCTGACTTGGATGGCTTTCGTGATCTTTCGTGTTTCTGGGCTTTCCGGCTTCTTGGCTTCACCGCGTTTGGGCTTGCGGTCGCTTGTCATCTTTGTTATTTTTGTCATTTCATTTTCCGTGATGGGCGCGCTTGTTTGATGCTTCAGAACTGGCAATGAACACGCTCGCACCAGAAATGACTGAAATGACATTGTGATTTTGAAACAATGTTTTCCGGCCAGTGATCGGCATTCTTCCGGCGCGGCACACTGCCGGCGGCAAGTCCGTGCCGTGCCGCAGCTCCGCGGACCAGACGTTTGCACGCAGGGAGCCGCAAATTCAGTGAATTTCGTCAGTTCCGTCAGTTCTGTCACGTGTCTTGCTCATCGATGCTCGCCGCTCCGATTGATGCTCATGTTGCCGTGCATCCGCGTCAATTCCGTCAATTCTGTCGCACTGCTCGCTGTGGGCCTTCGAAAATGCAGCATTTGAGATATCTCCTTGGGCCATTAATTGCATCTTGCGGTGTACGGTGTAACAAACACATGTGGAACGCATCCTGGACTTGATAGCGAGCCACTGGGGCCACTGGCCACTGGGTGGGGCCACTGGGGCCACTGGGGTCAGGGTCACTGGGTCACTGGGGTCCTGGAAGAGATACTTGCATGCGAAGGCCAGTCAACTTGTACCCCGCCTCCCCACAGACGAAGAACACAAGGAAGCTTGGACCCAAATTCCTCGGACAACGCCGCAACCCTAATGACCCCAACCCTCCCTCAAGAGTTCTCAGGTGATGCGGCAGTGCTCTGTGCGCCCCATCGCCTTGTCTCCGCTGCTGTGGAAGCGGACAAGGGAGATGTTGTTGTGAGGATGCTTTGGGGTTTGAGGTTTGAGCACTCAACATGAAACCCTAGATTCCATTACAAGCCCTAGTTCCCTACCCTCCCCCTAGACCCGAGACCTTGAAGCCCAATCATATTATGTTTCACGCGCATCGATGCGCAACCTTCCGGCAGAAAATGCGTGAGAGCTGTTTTGGGTCTGCGGCGATTCAGAATGCTGAGAAACAGGGAAGACCAGGGGATAAATTTGAAATGTCATGACGAGAGGCACGCTGTGCCTGGACAGCTTGAACACACTGCACGTATGTATTGGCATTTGATATCCTCTGGTGAGAGTCGCACGATCATCATCCAAGTTCCGTGCCATCTCTTCCTTGGCATCGACTCTTGGTCAGGTACAATAACATGCGGGATGAGAAGTACTTGCGCAGAGTGGTGATGCCATTGGAGCTCATCCTCACGAACTATCCACGGATTGTTGTCAAGGACGAGCACCATGTCAGCCTCCAGATGCGTGCAGTGGCTTCTGGGCCAGTGCACCAGAAGCTGCTCCCCAATTAACTACCAGCACGAGCTGCATAGTTTTGGTTTTGTGTTCTGATAATTCGCAGCCGTGAAGTTTTGGGAAGGCTCAACTTACTGTAAACATACAGCATTGCTGAGGATACTGTAGACTGCGCTATGCATTTGCAGCTGCAGGGAGGCCGCACCAAAGCCCGTCAATCCTTCAACCCCCCCCTCCCCCTCTCCCTGCCCCGCGTCAGCAGCCCCCGCTTGCTTCAACACTGCAACCCAAAGCCTGGCCATGTTTCAAAGGCCGAGCGGGTTTGCATTAACATGCAATACGCCTTCCTTTACTAATCTCTACTATCTCGGGTGTCGATGAAAAATAGGGGACATGCTTCCGTGGGAGCTCTGGACAAGAAAATCCCCTTTTTCGGGCCAGGATAGAGTTTTTGGGCTTCTCATTGAGGACTTCTGTCTGGAGGCCCGAGTGGTCAGGAAAGGTGATGGGAGGGTGACGGGAGGGTTCTGAAAGCCCAAGCCCTGAGAGTTTGGCCCCAGGCTGAATCCGCAAGAATGGCCATGGAAACTTGGTTTAAAAAACATCAGACTCTGGATTTTTACTGTGGTGCTTCCGGTGCAAAGCGAAAAACGATAACGAGTCTGGGATGTTCTTGCCAGGATGTGTGCACCAAGCCCACCAAAGTAGCAGCTTCAGAACGTTCACCTTTCAGCCCGTACACACTGGATTTCTGTCTATTTCCATATTCTCGTCTTGCCTGTGTCGTTCTGACAACGGGGATGCCAGTGGCTAAGCCCAGAGTCCCACTTTCTTTTCCTGCAATGTACATCGTGTCCTGGAGCGCAATGCCGACAAAACATGCAGTGTTTGAAACATGCAGTGTTTGGAGCAGGAAAAGACTTCGGAAGGTGGCTAATTAAGTGCGACACAACTGCAATGCAATCGGAGTCAATACACCGAGCCCCTGGCAGCTGCGGATGCCGTAGGCCCGGCCGACTACCAAAGCTCCGTTGTACATGTCAGATGGAACGCATTTTTAAGAAGCATTGTGCAGACAGAGTAACATAGTTCCGAATCCTGAATCCACTTGGTCCTTACTTGTGTCTGGGACTTGGTGAGGGATCACACGAACCATCCAGAAGCCGATATAGCAATAAGCACCAACCGTCCAGGACAGCGCCGTGAATGCCATTTGCTACGGAGCGCAGCTCATGATCCCAGGAGTACTGCGGTTTGAGCAGCAGATTGAGGCAGCATTACGCGGTCTTCGGCCCTCCACCATTCGTGCTTGTATCAAGCCCGGGTCTATCGAGACCAGTATACCAGTATGTGGGTACTCGGAGGGTACTGTAAGGCCAACGGACCCTCACCCTGCTTGGTCCACGGTCAGGTTGGTTCAGAAATCGTCATGATGACGACCAAAGGAGAGGCCGGACCAGCGTGCGCGGGGCTTCCGGCTTCCGAAAGAAAGACCTTTGTGCAGATCTCCGAAGTCGCCTAGGTGTTGCAGAGGTTCAATCGTGTAACGATTCTGGGCTTTGTCAGGCTTTCCTCAGAGAGTCTCAGATCCTCAGGATGCCTCGGGTTGCCTCGGCTTGCCGCCTTTTTTTTGCGCAGGCGATTGCCACTGGTATTGCCCAAATGACCACGGCAGTGATCGCATCCGTCGATCATGGCGTCGTGGCCGCGCCTCGCTGCAAGAAAGCCGGGATTCGACTCAGTCGCAACAGCACTGCGCAACGAAAGCCGCAAGAGTGCGGGAAGTTCTCGGAGCAGACCCTGTACTTGAGATGCTCAGGTGATTAAACGTGTTATCATGGAGCGCGACACGTACAACATGTTCGAGACTGAGACCAGATTCGGTGCTGGAATTCCATCTAAATGATGCATGATCAGATGGTCATTTCAGGAAAACCATGCCCGACAAAGGGCAAGGACATGTCAGATAGCAGGAACCTATTCAGAACAGAGTGGCACCTTGCGTGCTTCTAATGTCCAGACTCTTTACTCATGCCCAGGCTCTGTGTGTGTGTGAGCCCGCTTGTACTGTACGTCCTGGAGTCGGAGTGAGGCGATGGGGCTACGGCCCACGCTCAAGCGACAAGAAGAAACTCATCCTTGCCGGAAAGTTAACAGAAAAGGCGGGTCTGTGTTGGACTCTGGCCGAGCCCTTTGTTCTGCATGTCTTCGACCAGGGCAAGCCCAATGAGAACACGCCGAAAGCATGGCTCTTGGGGCAGGGAAGGCGCGTAAAGCGCAGAACTTGTAGTCTCGAGATGAGGAATTGGGCGACTTGGGCTTCAGGTGGAGCTACCTTCCGAAGCTCACAAGCGAAGAAGCCCAAGCGGAGATGGACGAAGCGCTCAAAGCTGCAGTCGTCTCAGTGCTTTGATTTTGTTTGGCACAGGTCGTGCCCGTACCTTACAGCATTGCGACTTAGGGTGAACTTAAACAGGCCGTTTCTTTTTGAAGTTTGCCTTCGTGTTCGCGATCCCCTCAGCGCCCAAAACGGGGATTGATCAACTTTCAACTTCCTTATCGTTTAGGCCCCCAACATAAATGGTCCCTCTGGGGGGCCAGTACAGTCTCCCCACTCTCGCCCCTCGCTCGCTCCACTCATCCATCCTGGCCTGCACCCCTTGTTTGGCAACAGCTCCCCAGTCCCACACCCTCAGCCCCCTGACGTCCACCACTGTCGTCGCTCTCAGTAAGTATCTGGTGGGAGTCGTTTCTTGCCATGGCTTTCAGATTTTCAAAATGCATATAAACGCGGAAGTCTGTTGCAGCGTCAGCAGGCTTGCAGCCTTGCGTACGGAATGCCACAGTGCCAGACTTGCAGTGCTCCTCTGGAGGCAGCGAAAGGCAAGAAGAAACGAACAGCGGAGGCCGGTCTGATCCTTCTCGGATGCTTTTCAGATTGGAACTTTACCCTGAGCATCTAAATGAGCCATGGGAAGCGACAGTGACAATCGTAGCGCGCTACGAGAACCCAGCAGAAGTACATAATTCTCTCTAGGACTTTGAGGCAGTCGAGAGCCCATCGCCACAGAGCTTATCGGCTGGTGTCCGAGTATGGAAAGTATCATGACAGAGCCAGCAAGTGTGATAGTTAGTGGCAGCACAGGAAAGGGCTGCCGTTAGCTAGGGCAGCTAGGGGTGCCGCAGAGGCAGAGACAACCCTGAGACGTTATTTGATGTGTGACTCGTTAAGCAGCTTTGCTTGTGTGCGGGGACACTAGCGTAATGAGGTGCTGAAGACAAGCCCCGCGGCATTTTCCCCTCGGGTCTTTTGCCTTACAGAAGAAAATATTCGTCCTTTAGTTCGCTGAGTTCGCTGCAAGCCAAGACGGGCCTTCGTGCGGTGCATCCGCTTCAACACAGTGGCATCAGGGACAGCTAAAACGACATCACATGGCAGCATGCTCTTGCTTGTCCGACCTATCCGCAGCCGCAGTGAGCTACGTAGAAAAGGTGCCAAGTTTCAATATGGAACGTGAAGAATGCCTGGACATGGACATCAATGGTGCGTCAAGCAGGAAGCTGCAAGACAACGCCTTTGGTGCCGCGGTGCTCAGAGAAGACAGGCTGTGCAGGCTCATTCAAGAAGAGTTTGGCAAGCAGGCTGATCTCCTTCAGGAACTGTCTTCTCAGATACGGTCGGCAGTGGAAAGAGAGATGCCTCTGCATGGACACAGGTTACACACGTTCCACACGCGGGAGTCTTCTTTCGCGCATCGCCCATCTCCTTCGTCCGCGAAGCCTTCTAAAGCTGATGGCGACAGCGAACGGGTCGGGGATCTCGACTCTGCAAAAGCCAATAGCGATGGCAATGGTGAGAGGGGCCACTCCAAGGAGCACAGCAACTCCTTCCCAGGCAGGATCTTGAAAGACTTCGGGCTTGTTGTTTGGTGATTTTTTTGGTGAGTTGGATGCACGATGCAGCTTCCTCGTGTCCCTTGGTCTAAAAAGCTTGACGCTGGTGATGTCACCGCCCGCAAGCACCAGCTTGCGTTCCCGACTCTCAGGCTCTCAAATGTTACATCTAGAAACGCTTGGCCGCAAAGTCCATACCCTTAATCACATGGCGGCATGGCGGCTGTAAAGGGTCGGGATTGCCTCCTCGCGTGTGACCGCTCGAATTCGCCCGGGGACATCAATGAAGTATCTCGACCGTAATGTCCTGCACTTGTTGGAGAAATCTTACAGGACAGATTTGTAGAGGGTTTGTTTACACAAGGAGTTAGTGGGTTTTCGGCTTTTTTTGCTTTCCAAGCAGTCTTTCAATCAGATGGAGTTTTTTGCAGTCATTTAGGCAAGTCTTGGGCTAGTTCCACACTAAAGGCTCATGGGGGTGTTTTTGAAGGCGACCCATTCTGGGATGACGAACTGCAGACCAAGCTCAATGAGCACCAGAAGAAGGCGTTTGCAAAAGCCAAGTCTGCGACGATGACTTCTTCGCCTCACAATGAGCTTCAAGCACAGCCAGGAGTTTTGAGCGCAGTTGCGCACAAGATTGTTACATCCAATGCCTTTCAGGCCGGCATCATGCTTTTGATCCTACTTAACCTCGTCCTTCTGGGTATTGAGGTCGATGTGGCCGCAAGTTTGCCCGCTGACGAGGAACCAGAATGGTTCCAAACACTGAATGTGATCATCGTTCTCATTTTTGTGTCAGAGATTGTGTTGAAGTTCATTGCTCATGGATGCGCTACTTTCTTTTGTGGTTCAGACAGATGGTGGAACATTTTCGATCTTGCAATCATCTCTGCATCCGTTCTGGAAACTGCCACAGAGTTCGTGGCGTCTGCGATATCAGTGGGCAACATGGACTCAAGCCATTTGCGCATCATGCGGTTTGTACGGCTTGGGCGAGCTCTGCGTGGGGTTCGTGTTATGCGACTGCTTCGCTTCATTTCCGCCCTGCGATCAATTGTATTCGCGATTCTGAGCACATTGTGGTCATTGGTGTGGACTTTGGTTCTGCTCATTCTCCTGTTCTACTGCTTTGGTGCCTTGGTTGAGCCCTTGGTTGCGACTCATTACAAAGCACGAGCTCAACATGCTCTTCACTTTTTGTTTCAAGATGTTACAAGCCTTATGGGGGAGGAGAAGCAGATTGAAAAGTTATCGAATTGTTTCTCAAGTTTGAAGCTTGCGATTTCTGATTCTTCCTAGCTACGCGGAGCTTAGGTGTCATCCTTGCCCAGCTCGTGTCCGACCACTGCCGGCAGTCTGCAGTTGGAAGTGAAACTCTGGGAATACGGTTGGGCTGGGCATTTAAAATCACATGTCTATGCTGACTGCGCGTTTTTGAAGATGAGCGGTTCTCCAAATTGTGGTCCTTTTTTTTCCCCTCTTGTTAAGGCGTCGCCTTTACAAAGGGATCCCAAACAGGGACCCTAATTTAGCAAACCCCGCCATGTTGCTATCCTCTACAGATTGACAGCGTGAACCGGAATTCACTCTATGGGTTTCTTCAGGTACTTCGGAGGGCTTCGTTTTTCCTAAGCCCCAAGGCCTTCCGAGGCATTCTGACTTAAATCCTTCTCACACAAACCCGACTAAGGAACAGCAGGCACTACCCAGAAGCGTCTAGAATGAGACTTGGGCCCCCCGGGACAAAAATGCACGCCCTTTTGGGGCGAGACTAGAGCACACACCAAAAGAATAGAATCGCAAAGCTGGGCCCAGTTGGGTTTGTGGAGGGTGGAGAGGCTTCGGTTCCTCTGCTTGCTTTGGCTGTGGGCTCTGCTGCATCGCGGTGTTGCGATTTCGCGCGCTGGCATGCAATACCTGCGGGCTCAGCCGGGCCTAAACTTCTAAGCCCAGAAACGCTCGGAGGCCCAAAGTTGAAATGCCAAGCACCAGGCTGCGCCGTGTTTCACACCTGAGGCATTGGCTGTTCTCGTGATCTCGTCAGTTCAAACTGCTCAGGAGTAGGGATTCGGCGATTTAGGGTCTGGGGAAAGCTTGAGGCCCAGCTAGTGTCGAGGAGTAAAATTCAGTAAAAGCAGAGGTCGAGGATCATTCGCTTGAGGAAGTCTCCCGCTTCTGCCCCATGGTATTCTTCTTTTCATGTCGAACATTGAGTTGCCAGCAGCACTCACTGACTCACTGAGGTCGGTACCATGCGACGTCGGTTGAGGAGTGCCCGCCAATACTCCAAAGGTATTGGTCAAGCGTCCCGGAAAGCATGCAACCCAGCTCATTCTACGACTTCGACCTTTTCATACTGTCATACTTTGTGTCTTTAGTGTCGGTGAGTAGACAGTAGACTCTCAGTAGACATGCGCAGATTTTAAACAGCTGCTGCGTTGCCAGCATCAGCTTAGAAGTGCTGCAGCACGCTCCGCGTGTTCAACCGACGGCCCAGGCGCGAGTGGCCTAACCTGCAATGTAAAACCGTACTCCAAATACTCCACTCCCTTGTTAAACAAGAGTCCGCACTTCCTCCGCTCATTTTTTTGGGAACAGCGCAACAAAATGGAGTGATAGTTTTGGCAATTGGTCATGCGAACATGCCACAAAAGCCTTCGGCGCAATCGCAACACTGTAGCAGCACGGTCGAGTCTCGGACAGAACATCCGACAGAAGCCCTCCCTTGAGCGGGTTAAGCTTTGCCTGGAGAAGCCTTGACGAGAGGCACTCAGGCGTGGTTGTAGTCGGAATAGACGCTCATCATTCTCCCCCCGCAGCCCACTCCGCAGCCCTTACCCCGCAGAAGTGAAGGCACAATGCATGAGAACCCACGGTAACCAGCCGCGAGCCGACTACAGAGGCTGACCGTAGATTTCGCTTTGCGGAAGTGCTTCACCTTGAACACCCAAACTGAGACCAACGCTCGGCGCATTGACTCTTTCATGTTGGGCAGCAAAGGCTTACCCTGTTCATGTCAATCACTGGCGGCCTCAGCTGGGTTGAAGCCCTGGAGCCCTTGCGAAATGCCTCTTCGATTGCAGCGGCGCTCATGCTGCTGTACGAGTTCATCACAATTTTCGCAATTCTCAATGTGGTGACTGGAGCGCTCGCCTCAGTGGCATGTTCATGTTCGTGGTTGCTGCGCTCTGTGTGTGTGTGTGTGTGTGGTGTTGCAGGTCCCGTGCCCAGACTAATGCACGAGGGATGCACGTGGCAATGGGGAGTAGAAATTGACTTTGAGGTCTTTTGTAACAATGCCATCGAGAGCGCCAAAGCTGACAAGGATGCGTGGCCACCCGCTGCCTTCTTGTGCAACGCTATGCAGTGTGGATTTCGAACAGCGCCACTGCAGGAGATTGCTATAATGAAGCAGATGCAATGGCATCAGAGCCAACTGCGCACTCTGAAAGGCAGGTTTTTCGATGTTGGCGCTGTGCCGTGTGCAAGAGGCGGCATTTTCCGTGAACTGCAAGAGGTGTTTTTCGAGAGATCGATGCCGACACGTCGAACATGATCAACTTCATCGAGTTAGAGGCCAGCGAATACATGCGCCGCCCTGGTCAGTGCGGTCGCTGTCAGGGTTGTTGCGTGCAAGTGTCTTAGGGTCAATGGCAACGGGGTGGACCATGTGAGAATGGTTAGTCCTGCAGGAAGCATTGTCGCAACAGAAGCTTTCGAGCTTCATGGAATCGATGGACATTTCCACGCAGGACATCTGGACACTTTTCATGCACCTTGGTGAGCACAGGGGTGTGGAAACGCTGAACTTCAGGGATGATCGGCGGCCTCTTAAAAGTTCCTACTTGTAAAAAATCCTACGCCACAAGAGAGGCTACAGGGCTGTCCCAAGGCCATGAGGCCCAGGAGTGAGGCCCAGGAGCAGTGCAGACCATCTGTGTTGGTGCCGTTCCCGAGTTCTGGAAATGCCGATGCTCTTTCTCTTAATTTTGGGCCAATCTTGCCGTTTCGACTTTGCATGTGAAAGAGCTGAGGGTTTTGGATGCAGATGAAAGCGGGGAGATCTCACTTGAAGAATTTGTGGAAGGCTGCATGCAGCTGCAAGGTCCAGCGCAAAGTGTGCAGCTTGCAAGAATGAGGTACGAGTCGAAGATTGCTCGGCAGGAAATAAGAAAGATGTTCGAAGACATCCGACACCATCAAAACCATGGGAGTGACGCTGCAGGTTGCTGAAAGCAACTCCATGTGGTGGCATTCCTTTCTCCTCAAAGGGGAGCGCTTCATTACATGCGCCTGGTAGTGCATCCCGTGCCGGAAGAAAACCTGTCTTGAGTTGAATGCCGCTTGCGATGATGGGTTTTGATGGCAGGGCAAAGCAGAGAGTTTTGTTTGATGGCACCTGTTCAGGCAGAAGAGCCTGCAGAAGAGGCCCTCCAGAAGGGATGCATGGTTGGGGTGGGCAGTTGCAATCCCACACAGCACCTCGAATGCTCTCGCCTGGCCGGACCGTCCGAGAAGCTTCCCAGCAATGCGCGGGTCCTTGGTTGTCCTGATGCTGTTCAGGCGCCTGTGAAAAAGAAAAAGAAAAAGGACCGCTTGTGACTTCTGACGCTTTACGGCTGACTGATTGCGAGCTTTCCTCAACCTTATGAGTCGTCCCATCCCGCATTAGTAGTAAACTCTCTGAGCGCTGTCTTTGTGACATGGAGTCCTTCAGTGTCAATCAGCCACATTACATGACATTCCACCTTGCAGCGTTTGCATTCAGGACCTCTAACACAGACAGCCAGCAGGTCCGAGGCTCAGCGTGCGCAAAGCAGCCCGGAAGACTTGCACGATCTTGGCTTACTGCCACAATGTTGCCACGGTTGCTGTCATGTTCTTGTGCATTCTGTGGCCTCCCTTGCCGAGGCCTTTTTTTCTCATCACTTCCGTGTCACTTGCATCGAAGGGCTCTGCCCTCACGTGGCCTCCATACGGAGGTACCCACCAGTGTCAATGGAGGTATTGCAGAGCGCAAGATGCTGGTCCTGTAGCAAAGAATACTGAATACGACTACCGAGCCTTCATGAAAGAGCGGATGTCTTAGAGCCACGAATCCTCGCGATGATGGGACCAGCTATTGTGCGTTAACCCTGAAGTCCCTTCGCCTCTCATTCTTCCTTCGAGCAATGTCCACTATGCCGCATTACGCAGGAATGCCTCAAGAATCAAGGAGCCTCTACTCATGAAAGGCATGGTTCGCTCCGTAGAGCATGCACTATTAACCAAGCAGAGTGCGGGGCAGTGCATCGGGAATGACAGGATTGACAGAATGGCTTTGGGAAGTGCGTCGCACGAGCAAAGCCGCCTTGCAGCTAGTTCATCTCCGCCAGCGCAGAGCTTTTGGAGAACAGCGCCGTTCAAAGGGACATCGGTTTCCCGAAGAATCTCGGCTTTCGGCATGCAGAATATCACAAGACTGCTTGAGTTTCCGCAGCGCTTTGTACGTAGCTCTGTCCAGCTTCATGTCAGTAAGCAGAGCGGTTTGCTGAAACAGGGCTGTTTTCGTTTAAGATCTGGCTTGGAGCAGAAACAACAGACTCTGAGAGCGGGATTGATTCCTGCGTTGACGCGCCCTTGGATGGGAGGTGATCGGCGTTCTGCGTTGAAACAAAAAGTGCTTCGCCGGTGTTCCAATGGCACTGGCACTGTGCCGGTATCAAGAGCTCATGCTTGTGCCGTTCTTCGTTCAGGCTTGTTTTGAGGTCTTGATAGTGTCGCCCTTGGATGGACGTTGGATGTTTTTGACTTGCTGTTTTGCCCTCTTCCCGCAAGGCGGATGATCACATTCTAGACTAAGGATGGCCTATGATGGCCTTGTTGACATGCTTGAGCAAATGACCGAAGACATGCATGATCGCGCGCGCGGGCGCGCGCGCGCTCGCGTGGGTGTGTGTCTGTGTGTGTGTGTGTGTGTGTTTGTTCTGCAAGCCGCTCCGCGATGAGTTGCTGATCAGGCATATGGGTCGTATGTGTACAGCACATGAAGAGGATGTTGAGCCGTGCGCTTTACATGAAACGTCAGCATTGGGGAGATACTGTACCTTGAGTCTCAGAAATCTCTTGAGTCCACGCTGCGAACCCAACCAGCATGTTAGCAGTCAAATATGTCTTACAATTAGCATGCTGGGCGCCAAAGATTTTGCGCTGGCAACTCAACATCCATGCTCGGAGCGGCTGCCTCAGAGTTCGTGAGCCAGTGATGACCCGTGATTCGCCCCGTGATTCGCCCCGTGATTCGGCCCGTAATGACCCGTGATGAGTGAGGAGGAGCGATCCTCTCGACTTTGGCCTCCGTCTGAGCTGCCGAAGGGTCAGGCGAGATGCAGAAGCGCGGTCTGGCCAACGAACGTTCTAGTACAGCCAATCTTAATGGCTGTCGTGGATGCAGTATTCAGGGTTAAACAGGCAAGCTCTCATGACAAGCAAACAAGAACTATTGACCATGGACTGCCACAGCTGCCAGCGGGGGGCACACCATCCAAGAAACATTGCGGTTTATTGGGTCTTGATCCCATGTGTTCGCTCCTCACAGGTTATTTTCTAGCTTTCACGCGCTGCTCCTTGTTCTTGTGAATCTAGAATCTCCAATGCGTGAAGAGATTGCTACTGCGTTTCGCTTCGCTACAGGTCGATTCAATACAGGATGCTGGGCATTTGTGACATGTCGAAACATTGTAAAACCATGAGAGGCGACAAGTTCTCTCCAGCGGCCTCAGAACAAGGACATCATGTGCGGCTGAACCCCAGAGCGTGATGCAAAATCGCAGCAATGGTCATACTGAGAGGACATCTTGGGTGAATTCAACCTGCGATTGGGTGCCTGGTTTCCCGCGCTGAAATGGCTGATCAAGGCAGGGCATTGTGTCATGTCGCGTGAGGAGGTCGTCATGCTGTGGCACTTCCATGCTTCACGGACATGAGCGGAATCGAACAACCCGTCGCAATGATAGACCAGATTATGGAAATAACGCACAACTAGACACGGCACTCTTGCAGAGGCTTCAGCTTGCAAGCAGGTCTTAGCTGTCGCTTCCTGTCGCATACTTGCATGAACAGACACGAACTGGCCTAGTTCGACGGCGCAGTGCTTCCGTCAGACCCTGCCGCATGCAAGGAGTTCCGGCTTCGGATAGGGTATGAGACCCCGGATGAAGAGGCCATTCTGGGAACGGAGGTGTCCAGGGAAAGTCTCACATGCACTGTTCCTGTCCTTGCTTCGCGGATCATATGATGCCAGGCGGGCGTGCGCTTTTGGATTCGGTATTTTGCCCCTAGCCCAAGCTCCACGGTGGCAAGAAGGTTGTCTGGATTGTTCCCAAAGGCCTACAGGCACTTGTCACAAGGTTGCTGCGTTGCATGACTATTGATGTCACTGATGTTTTCTCGTTGAAAGTCTGTGTTGTGTATCTCGAACATGTCATAGCTTGATGTGCACGGCGCTGCAGCTTTCCTTAGGCGAGCGATCTTCCTCAGAAGCGGCACCTTCGGAGCCCGGGGCCTGGGATTGGCCGCCTTGCTGGCATGTGCCGTTGTGCAAGATTCTGCACGATTCTGCACGATTCTGTTCGGTTCTGTTCGTGCAGTTTCCAGGTTTGTCCCGTCTTGGATCCGCTGGGCTGGGTGCTCTTGTTTGTGCCAGGACGGCGGATGAGCCAGTGCTGCCTGCAACCAAGGAGGAGGCAGACCAAACCTTCTGTGCGGTCAATACAAGGCTTACCCGGACCTTCGCGGACCCGACCTGTCTTTCCTGTCTTCCCTTTCTTCCTTACGGTCCTACGGCAGGTGCGGCAAGCTCGCCGCTGGACTTTAGAGCAGGTGGAGCGCTGCGACCCCGGCATCAGGGAGTCGAAACCATGCGATATCATGTCACCAGCTGGCCCAAATGCACAATAGCCGCAAAGGTTATGTACATGTCGCGAACTCAAGGCGGGGACCATTCAATTTGAAAGTGTTTTGAGCGGAGGCCAAATGAGCAGCTTTTTCGAGCTCAAAAGGCAGGTCTGTCCCAGCACGCCTGCGCCTCAAATGTCATGGTGGTTGACCATAGTTGACCCAGAAAAGAAGCATGAATTCGGTGAATTCTGTCTGACCTCAGATTTGCATCTGCACTGTCAGGCCAATCTTGGTCCCACTGAAGGAGTTGCGATTGCACCATGTCAAGGCGCACGTGGGCTGGGATGTGTCCAGCTATAGCATGGCATTGGCCAAACCCAATGGTGCGCCTGCTGTGGGTACGTGTCTGCGATACAAACTTTACAAGCAGGATGCTTAACATTGCCTTGGATGTGACAATCCACTGCAGACCTCCAGAGCCTCATCGCCTGAGCAGATGCGTTTACATCGCAAGGAGGACGGGGATTCACCGACCAGTTGCCAAAGCGCGCGTCGCATGCGTTGCGCTGGATTGAGTTGAACAGTTGAACGACGCGAGCGAAGTGCAGTCAGAATGTCGAACATTGTACATCAGACACGGTGGTAGCGGAAGCCCGAAGAGACTGTCTTTTGAGGACTTCTCAACCGGCAAGGCGCACCTTGCAGAGCGAATCGGGTCAAGAAAAGGGCCAAGAGGTTGCGAAAGGTTTCAAAGACTGCCTTTCGAGCTTCTTCATTCGTGTGACATTCTCGCGACTCGTGTGCAGAGAGAGAAAGAGAGGGTTGTAGTGTTCCGCGAGACGCTGGATCGGGGCACGCCTTGGCGCGGGGTTTCCCCTTGCCCCAAAGAAAGAAAGAACCAAAAAAAGAAAAGAGAGAGAGAGAGAAAGCAGCCTAACGGGGATCAGTACCGAAGGCCCAGTTTGAAACTGACCAAGTTGATTTCACCCTGGGCGCCTGAATACCTGGACCCCCCTACCGGACTGCAAACCGTTTGGCCGTCGTGGCCGGAGACCTCCTTCGGGGGGCCATTTCAAGCGAGCCGAAGAAGAAGAAGAATAAGAAGACAGAGAGAGAGAGAGAGAGAGAGAGAGAAAGGGTGGAGTGGAAGAGAGAAAGAGTGTGTGTGTGTGTGTGAGGGCATGTTCTCTAGTCTCTAGTAGTGTGAGCCGACCAACCATACAGTATTGGAGGCTACCCGTCAATCTTTGTCATCCTCAAGGTGCTGCCATCCATGCCACGTTTTGCAATGTTGATGCATTTTGATGGTACGGAGTACAGAAGGACGACCGAAAAGGACTCCGAACGCCAAAGATCTACAGTCCCAACGACCGAAAACATGCCAACACTTTTGCCGCTCGAGCAGGGCCTGGCGCCCAGCTGGCCGAGCGGCCGAGGCAACAGGGGAATATTTCAGGTTTGACGCTTTTCTCTGCGGATTGCGGACCCGAAATTCTGGGCATATTCTAGACATGTTTTTCACTTACTAGTACGTGAAGCTGCATACCTGAGCATGATTACCAGTGGCAGGCAGCGAGGAGCAGGCTGGCGAGCTGCAAACTTCAGTTGCCGGCACGGGTAGCAGTCGACGCTTTGGTGGTGGGCCATGCAGGTAAGGAAATACAAGGTAGCATCCGATCCCACTGAGTACCTGGAACGCAGACAAGGATTGTGCAAGATGCTGCTGTAGCAAGTTGCAGCCTCGAAGAAAAGCAAAAATCAAACATCTGATCAACCTGGACAGGTCGCAAGCTGGCGCAGTGCGGCTGAAGGTGAGCGTTCCTGGATGCATGAGATTTGCGAGAAATCTCCGATTTGCTGCGCAGAATCTCGTGATCCGTGAAGTATCGCAGCACATTGGATCAAGCCGGAACTCCTGTCCAGGTCTCGTAGTGCTTCCTTAGCTCCTTCAGTCTACATTCCATCGCGATGCAGAGCCTGTCAATCCTCCACGCCGACCAGAATGGCTTCAGGTCGGAATGCGTGGGTAGATCCCCCTGTTGGTCTGATACTTAAAATAGACGGGGGCGCCTCGAACAGCCAGAACCTATGTTAGTTGAGCGTCTATTCGGGCCGGTAAGTGGGCTGTCGTAAAGGAAAGGTAGACACCACGCGTTTAAGTACCCTTGGCGTTTGTTTGTGATAGGTCGGACAGCTATTTTGGCGGGTTCTTTGCGCAGCGGCTGACATCCTTCAGGGTCACTTCATTAACTCCAAACTTTCGTATCAGAGAAGGCGGCGTGAAGTAAAAGCGGGGGCGGAGGCCGCACCGATCCTTTTAGAGTTTAGCCGCAACACGAAAGCCATGTACACTAAGTGTAGGTGTGGCCCCTAGATAAGGAAGCAACGGGGATGTGTTGGTATTCGCAGCCCTACCCACACCCTAAGCTGAAGGCCTGCACTCTAGAGCCCTAGAGCCCTAGAGTCCTAGAGGCCCTGGACCCTGCGCAGCTTGAAAGCCTCTAGACGCCGAAACCGCTGTAGCGTCTGCGAGGCCAGCCTCTGCGGCCTTGGGTCCCGAGTCTGCCAGGCTAGCGCACCTCAAGGCTTGTCCAGACTTGGGGCCTTAAGGGATGATAAGGGATGCATACTTGTAGGGCTTTGTAAGCAGGAGTGCAGAAGGCTACCTCGCTGGTTGTTGAAACGGACCCAGGCTCCTCGCTTGCGGGGCCTGTTTGGATTTGCGATTGTGGCGCGCCCATAGACTGCAAGTGATACACCACCCAGGTGCTCGCAACCGTGCACCGATGCACCGTGATACACCGTTTACACACCACGGCGCGGGCAATGCATGTGACGCTGACGTTTGATGTGTATAAGCTTTTTGTGCTAAATAAGCCACCGCGCGGCGCCGTGATTGCGCAGCGCTGGCTACAGCCTCTCGTTATTCTTCGAAAACGCCCACCCTTCACCCTGATGAGGCAGAGCTTAGGCATAGGCCTCAGGCGTGTTGTTTTCCAGCTCCGACAGCGTCAAGCAGCAGATTTCAAGTGCACGCCTTGTGGCTTGTCATTCGAAAATGAAATTTGTTTCGCATCTCTTCGAACCAAAGTTTCGAGCTCCGAGTACTGCGTGCCATAAATCGAATGTTCTCTCGTGCCACGGAACAGCCATCGCCTTATTTCAATTATTTCTGGTCAGCGGGTCAGCCGCCCCTTCAAATTTGCTTCCAACATGTTGCAGGCAATGCATGAGTTGGACCAAAAAAACATCTTGAGCTCCATGGAGGCAGGGGGCGGCATTTGCCAGATGCCGCTTGTGTTCACATTGAATGTTCCATTAATGCTTTCAGGCCAATGCTGTGAGGCACAAGGAGCAGGCTGCGCTGTTTTGGAAAACCTGAAACCAAGCGAGAGGCATCGATCCTCGTGGCTGCCTGCCTCATGAAAGCTTTTCTTACCTGTTACCAGGGAAATCTGGCGATGGAGAATGGTGAGTACCGCCATGCTGTCAAGGAGTACAGCCATGCTGCGGCCTCAGCGGTTTTCGCTCACAGGATCGGGGCACAGTCCATGCACCCGCGACATCCAGAAGTCACGCGCGGTGGCAGCGACCCAAACTAGTCTAGCGGATTCTTTCGTTCACCTGAGAATGGCACACGTTTTTTTCTTCCAGAAGCACTTTCACCCTGGGCAGTAAAATCGTGCCTCCTCGCGTGCCAACAAGGCCCTCAGTCATGCCCAGGACATGATGGATTACTTGGAGGCTGCCTCTGCATCAAACACTGCACAGAAGATCATGCAAGCATGACATTCTGTGTTCTGGCTGATTGGCTTGCCCCCTGTAGGTGGAGAAATCTCAGCCGCTGAATGGATACCAGCTGAGAGCCCTGGCAAGAGGAGTGTACAGCTGCCGTGATTTGTTGTTGCTGCCGGTGTGTCTGGCACTTTGCAACAGTACCGTGGATCTGAGTAATGTACCGTCACGAGCTGGACCGTATCTTGAGGGGTTCTTAAGGGTTCTGGAAAGCCGCAGTCGTATTGAGCATTTTTTGACACCTTCTCTGCAACACACAGAGAATCACTCAGAGATCTGCGGAGCCAGGCCGCTTCCTGGCCGCGGGCCGGCAGCGTTGCAGCCCTTTCGAGCGGTGGTCCTGGCCAGTCGCGCTTGGATCCCCGGACTGCGGTGTAACATGGTGTAACCTTTTGAACTGTCGGAGCGATCCCTGGCCTACGCTGACTGCGGTGTAAGGCGTTGGCGTTCCTGCGCCTTGATGCGTACGACCGCGCGGCACAGGCTGGGCCTTTCCGTGTGTTACCCCGCTTCCTTGCTGCGTGGGCCCTTCGCTTTTGGTCTTATCTCTGCAGTCCTTGTTTTGACCCAAGGATGCCGAGCTGGCCTGCCAGCTCGAGCCCAGATACTTGAAGGCGGAAGCGCCACAGTCAAAGTGACCTCACTCTGAGAACCCACTTCGATGTCACGCTGCCAAACGCTGCCACATGCCTCTGGGAGGCGTGGATCCGCCGAGCAGCCGCCCTTGCTGCTGCCAACCTTCGTCAAGAAGCCGTGGAAGTTCTGGACGAGGCGTGTCACGAAAAGGTAGCCGACCCACGAAACCACGCAGCGGTTGCATTCTTGTATCCGATTCCTCCTCGCAGGCCCTCCAGAAGGCCTGCCCAACAGACCTCCTCCGAGAGCAGGCGCACCCAGATTTGCACATATTAAGCACCAGTCCCTATGGCAATGGCATGGCGAATGAGCGAATTTGCCTCCCTTTATGCCAGACACTTTGCTCAAGGTGTGCAAGCTGGTGGTGAACCTCCGGGGCCTGGTCAATGTGGAGGTCAAAGCTCCCGAGAAGGCTTGATTGAGTCAACAGAGATACAGGGTGTGTGTGTGTGTGTGCGCGTGCCAGGACCTGCCAGTGATTCTGAAAGAGGCCGACACGGCACAGAAAAGCTACAGAAATGCGGCTTGGCAAGCCTACGGTCACGTTAGGATGCAGACACAAGCAAAACATAAGCAGAAGACTTTGCAGACATGTCTGCGAGTGAGAGGCCATGGCATCTGGGGACAATGTTTCCAGGCTGGGGTCAGTACTGAAGTTCCATTAGCCTTGTATTGAGCGATTTTGCAGACTGCAGAGGCTACATGCACCTGCCAATCCTGCAACTCCTGGCTGATGTTCGGATGTTGGTGCCCTGGCAGTGCAGCACATGCCGATGTAGATAGTTTGGCTGGGTTCACTGCACAGCAGAGTATCACAGGAACCTCCTTGAAGCAGAAAATCGTGCTGGTATGGCAGCTCGAGGTCTTGGAGATGCCTTGAGGCTACGCTGGAGCTTCGGCGCCTGCTGAGGCGGCTTGACATTGACTTGACTCGAACTGGAAACTGCACTGTCATGGCCGTTGCAGCCGATTCAAGTCTCCTTCAGGCCAGAACATGCCAGAAGAAATGGTTGATATCGCTCAGTTGAGCTAAACAGTTCAGCCTCCTGCACGGCAAGGAAGCTGCCGAGTTGCGGAGCATAAGGAGTTGCTTCCGCTCGGCCAAGCCAGCCTTGCTGAAGTTCCTGCATCGCCCACAGTTCAGCTGCCGGGATCGGCATCAAGGATTGCTGGCAGAGGTTGGCAAAGGGCATCGCGGACAGCCTGCGGATGATCACCTGATGCTCAACAACTGATCGGCCTAGCTTTCGGTGAATGCAGCTGCAAAAGACCACGCGCAAGCAAAAGACGTGCCCATTGAGACACGGGATACCTGCAGAAGACATTGAGCCATATTGAGCCCGGAATATACTTCAAGAGAGCACTGTCAAACTAAGACAACAGACTGCATCGTTAGACCACGTTCCGATCCCTCGCAGGCGCTTTCCCGAGAAACGCGCGAGCGCTTGTACCCCAGGCGAGGAATACGTGCAGACAGCGTGCATACATGTCCAATGTGATCATATCTCGTGGTGTTCAAAGCTCCACAAAGCTCCACTTGGTGTCCTGCCAGGTCTCCAGCCGCTAGTCGACATGCACCGATGGCCGACGTCGCCTCGTCACGGTTTGCATGTCGGGCCTTGCGATCCCCCTTTTGAGTAGACTGTATGTAGACTGAGTAGATCTTGGTGGCTGGCACACCATTCAAGCAGTCCTGCTGCGACTGAAGCGGTGCTGTGCGCAACTTGGAACTTGAAGTTGCCAATCAGTGATGCTGCGATGCTCTGAGTCTGAGAAGTAGCCCTAAGCAGGTCTCTTGATACCCCTGGGCTGCCTCGCCTCAAACGCCTTGGCAGGAGGCCTTTGTATCTGCTCTCGTCAACTTGGCGATTGACTTCAAGGGTGACGCGGCGAGGGCATCGAGAGAAGGGTCCGGGGCTGAGCCAGGTGTGGCGTGCAGCTTGGAAGTTGTCCAAGCTGCCTCAAGCTGAATCTTGATGTCTGACTCTGGCAGACGTCTTGAAGACTCTGCTTGTTTGTTCTTCTTTGTGTCCGGATGAGGCCGAGATACCTCCGCAGAGTACATGAAACTGACGCTGAGGCAAGACTTGAGCTGTAAGCTTGTTGCCACAGCAGTTTGTTCAACCTCAATGCATGGTGCCGTCCGGTGTTGTGTTAGCGCACTCCGATGGAGAAGCCAGGTGGACGGTCGCGGGCCCAGCTTCTGAGCGTTGAGCTTGAGACGTAAGCGCGGAACCCCTTTTGAAAAACATTGCCCTGTTGATTGAGCCATGGTTTTGCTCTTCAGTGGCTGCTGATGTCAGTTTGCAGGATTACCAGGCCGCTGGCGGGAGGGTGTCAATGCAATACAAGTTGTCGACTTACGAAGAAAGCCACTGCATGATTGCCTGCGCTCGCATCTTTGTCTTCTCCATTCCTTCAAGGACCTGGACTTGCTGCAGTTCTGGTTGGCCTTGCCTGACAAGGCCAGGAAACATCTGATCTGCCACGTTGATGTGTTGCATGGTGTTGCACTTGGGCCCGGACATCGCACAGGGACGCCTTGGCCTCTTGATGAAGCCGGAACGAGCGCAGAAGGCGATCCAGGCCAGCGCTTAGCAGGGTGTTCACGACATTTCAGTACAAGCAGCCTTCGAATCTCCCGAAATGTGTGGGTTCTCCTTCCACGACGAAGTGTGCGCTTGGTTCATATGATGTTGTTGTCGTTGGGGCATATGGGAGCTGTTGGGAAGCGATGGGCTTTGTATTATAAAGAATACCAGCGCCTCGACCGCATGTGGGGATCGCTTTCCTTCCAGTCTTCTCACGTAAAAATTTTGTGCGTAGAAGCCTTCTAGTAAAAGCGTCTATTTGGAAAAGTGGTCTTTTAGCCATTGAATGGCCGGATTCGTCTCCTTGTTGTTATCAAGACAGCGCGTTTGTGCAAGCTGCAGGCGCGTTTGCATAGGATTGCTTTGTGGAGAGCATGCCGTACAGGCTCTTTTGCAGCACGTGTTTGTGAGTTTATGCGTGCATTGTCCGCTGAGCTGTGGTACACTTAGCTTCTAGTGTTTTTCTCGATCATTTGATGCCAGTAACTACGCGTGGTTCCGGACTTCATTCGCCTATGTCGGCGCACGTTTGCTTTGGAACATTGCGTTCCTCCCGATAGTACAGAGTACATACAGTACACTGTCTAGATTGTGCGAGTAAGCTGAGTGTGGTGGTGCCTTCACCTAGCCCGCCACAGGAGTATGTTGCTGGGAAAGGTGCAGCTGAAAGAGCTCTGAACTTAGCAGTTTAGGCCATCTTAAGCTTATTGAGCCGGCGGCGGAAGAGAGATGGATGGCATAGGACTCAGGTATCTCGAGCTTTTGTGGACAAGTTCGGCTATGAGACCCGAGATGTGAATGTTTTGCAGGGGCCTTGAGCATCAAAGGGCAGCTGCATCGCTACAAAACACCAACCTGAATGCTAAGGTACAGATTTTGGCAGTCCATGCCCAACAGGGCCCGTGCAGGGCAACAGGCGGACTTTGTTCCGCTGTCATGTAAAATTTAACGTAACTTACAGCGTCTGCCGGGATCCAAAACAGAGATACTGTAACTGCAGCATTTGCAGAAGGCACAAGACAGGTCTGCTGTGGTTTGCAGAATGTGCCTAAACCCTACATTGAGGTGTCTTCGTAAATTTGTAAACACAACAGTACGCACAGATACTTCTTTGGAAGGTTCGTGGGTTTGCGGATCACGAGGCCTTTTCTGCATTATTCTGTGATTTGCGGCGCAACTTGAGAACTGGTGCGTCGGCATACATCGGCTGTGCATCCGCTTGCCACTTCTCCCATCGAATGGCACCGGAGGTCTTGAAGCTCCTCCAGGTGTTCGCACAAGAACGTGCCGAAGACAAAGCAGTCGTCTTCTTACTTGTGAGCTCATGCTTCCAGCCATGCTCGCCGGCCACTTCTTGGAGCTGTGCAGAGGTGCCGTCAAAGTCACCCCGGGATGGAAGGAGGCATGCGCACCATGCGTCACTTATCGAAAAGAACGAAGCAACCATTAATTCCCTACCAAAACGGTTTCTTAAATTCTTCCTGATATATGCACGCGACTGCAGAGCTGCTGAAGAGTAGGGTTGCTGAGTGCGTGTGCATGCCTGCGCGTCTCGCATTCTGATGACTCTACCGTGCTTGACTTGTGTCCAAAAGGGGCGCGTGGCGACCAGCTGGTGAACATCCAGAGGCACGGTTGACTTTGCATCCCACAACTTGCGCAACTTGCCGTGGCCAGTCAGGAATGGGTGGCATATGCGGGCAGTGTGGCAAGCTGTTAAGCCTCAAACCACGCATGATCCCATTGAACACCGTTTGTGTTCAACACTTGGTGTTCGGGAGTTCTTCGGCAGTTCAGTTCGGAGTTTTTCAGGCTGCTGCTTAGTCTGCTCCACCTAGCAACCAACCCTGTTCGACGCCTGGTGCAAATAGGGACCTTGCAGCGTGCTGCTGCCATTCATCGTTAGCCTGGGCTGATCAAGGATCCGTGCACCACAAGCTTGGTGATATGTTGTTCAGAATCGGCATCCTGTTTGCTGCTCCGCCCACTGTGTTGCAACATCTCTTTAAAGAGGCCGCCTGAACTGCCTACCCTTTTGCTTATCCTTGATCAGCCTTACTTTAAATCCCTGTGGCCATGGCATTTTCCGGCGTTTCGCCGCTCACTCAAGCTGAATTCGCACGTTCCGCCAAGCATTTCCATCGAGCAGCGCGCTTCTGCAGCTGTAGCATGTGGCGCCCGTTTAACATGTGTAGAGGACTGCATCTAGAGGTCCTTGCTGCGGGCAAGGCACGGCCTTGGGCAGGCCACCCAGAAGGCTTGAATGTCAACTTGAATGTTCAGCGACTTTCACACTCATTTGACATGCAAATCGATCTCGTAAATAATTGTAGATTGTAATTAAGGGTAAGCACGCACCATTCAAGGAACTCGGTGCTGGTGTGTCCAAGGTATCTCATGCTCATCTCGATACAGTTTGGCCTCGCTGGTATGCTTAGCGTTGCAGCTGTAGTTCGCGAGTTGTAGAGCCTGGCCGATGCTGCATGCTTGAAGCCAGGTATACAACCCTTGCTTGCCAAGCAGTTCATTCACAGGGATTGCGTGCAGCAAGCTTAGACTTGTACCAGAAGCCGGGACAGAAGTTGAGATTGAACTATATTGCGTTACGTACCACCCGGCCTGTGACAAATCTCCAAAGACATGCTGTCAACCCTCCGGCGAACTTGGACTTTCTTGCAGCTCAGGACAAGTTCGTTGGTCTTTTGTGCAGAGATGGCCAAGATCGTCAAGGGCTTAGTGCGGCTTGCAGCGGGGAGACATGTTGCGGTTAAATGGCCCTTCACTGGAAGAAGGCTCCGCCCTGCTCCATGTTGCCACCTTTCGAGCAACGCTTTGCCTTTGCCTTTTGTTTTGCTTTCGCCCTGAGGTTAGCTGCCTGGCTATTATGCCAGAAGCTCGAGAGTCTCTCAGTGTTTTGAATCTCTTGCACATGGTTCAACACCTTCCAAGACATTGCACACATTGCAACACATTGCAACACAGTCACAGAATGAAATGAAATGAGATGGAATGAAGTGCTTGGGTGAGGTTCTTAGACGATACAGGGAAGAGATGCTTCAGCAACTGGAAGCTGAAGGACTGCTTGCTCGCCGCAGGCTGGGGGTTCAGAAAGCTACATGACTCGTACATAAAGCTCTGTTCAAGTCCAACAAGAGCAGGCAGGCCTCCATGATATGCCGCGATGCCAGGCATCCCCTCTGTTACATACGTTGTGCAGAATTTCTGCGTACAGGCCTGGCCTCCCGTAGTGTCTGTACGGACCCAGCATGATGACGCAACCAAGAAGCAGGATGCAAGGCCGACGATACGGTCAGTTGCTCAGTTGAAGCGCCTCAGTTTTGCAGGTCGCATACCAGAACCTGGATGCGGTGGTCTTTAATGCAGCGCGCTCAACACTGTTGCAACAGGCAGATGCGGTTGCCAATTGGGTACTCAGCTGGCAAGGGGCATCGAATGCGAAGGCTTCCGTAAGTCAAAGGCTTAAGGGTCGGTGGGAAGTAATTTAGTGCAGTGGGGCTGCCAGCACATGTAGTCTAGCGAGTAGCGTGTGCTAACCCATCCTCCACGAGAAGGATGGCAGACACTGGAGTCACTGGATACGAGGTGGCTTTCTGCATGCTTGCATGACCATGCAAAGTATGCATCGGCCGTGATGTCCATCCGCATGCTCATTTCCTTGCGACGCCCGTGGGCCGAAGTCCGGATATGCGACTAGCACTGAAGGGGGGCATCCCGAGGAGTCCCTCTAACTCTTATCGGACTTTCAGAGGCTCTCTCCTCTCTGCCCGGCAGGAGGCAGATGGCCTCCGCGAACAGTCCAGGAGAAAGAGCAGAAAGAAAGAGCGGAAAGCGGGACACAGTGGGACAATGCTCATGGAGAAGTCTTCCTGTGTCTCGGCTGAAGGATAGGACCTATGTCTACGGTCTCAGCAAGGCTGGGAGATCTCTGGCCAGTTCTCAAAGTGCTGAGCACACCGATCTAATAGAATGGGAGAGCGGTGTAGTTCAGCATAGACGCGCTGGGCCTGTGCCGCGCTGTTCGGGCAGTGCCCGCGACTCCGGCCAGGACGGGGCAGTTCACTGCCCGTGGCATGCAGTGCTATCACATACATACATACATAGGTATGTATGTATGTATGTATGTATGTATGTATGTATGTATGTATGTATACAAGTTGGGCTCCGCTCACCGTACATCCATGAGCTCCTCACCGGGCAGTGGATTCAGTGGATTCGCAGTGACCAGGTGGTTGTTGCGTGAGCAGTCTGCACGTCAGAGGCCTGCGCTCCAAGCTCTACGAGATCCTTATGCACTCGGCAATGCAACATGGACCGGCTGGTTGCCATTGCAACGAGGATGCTATTTCACATCTCTGGTCTCGTGACACTTGCCTCGCCCCGCAGCGCGAAGCAGTGATGCAGCTGCATCACACGGCGGCGCCTTTTCTTCTGCCGCAAGAACAAATTCTACCATGTTGCAAGCCCTGCTTGGGCCGGGAAGGCCTTCCTGAAGGTGCGAGACTTGCAGCAAGGGCAAGCCGCCCATGCGAGCCAGCCCAGTCCGGCAGGTCTTGAGCTATCACGCTCCTCAGTGGACGCAGCTGTCACAGCGGCCCGCGTTGAGGACGACTTGTCCATCTGTTGTTGCAGCAACGCGACGTCCGAGAATCACGAGGCGCGAGCCAGGGCTAAGGCGAATTCAGAGGCAAGAGCCAAGCCCGTGCCAAGTCCGTGGCCAATGTGAATGTCGCATTTTGTTTCACTGGCAGCGCCAGGTCTGCCTCTAGGCGTAATTGTTTTTTGTGGTCTGGTGCCCTCCTACACAACGCGACGAGAATTCCTAAACTAATCTTAGCACCGGTGCTGCGCGTGCACAAGGACGTGTGTCTAGTGAAATATTTTCTGTGTATGCACTTGAAGGCAAAGCTGCCGCTAAGATGGGTATTTGTAGTCTACTTCTTGCATCGCATCGTGTGAGCATGCACGTCGAATTGATGCTGGATGGCAACGGACGTCGAGACACCCCAAGAACTTCACTCATGCATGCCCAGGTGCTGAACCAGTCCAAAGTGTTGTTTACAGCGTTTTTCTGCTTCGTCATCAGTGGAAGGCCATGCCATGCCACGCCATGCGGTTTCAGTGCAGCACTAGCTCAGATTGTCATAAGATGGCGCCCGCGAACGTTGCGGGCGTGCATGTGCGCAGCAGAACTTCATGCGGTTGTTCTATGCCAGGAAGCAAACACTGCAACAGTGCATCGCCCTCGTACTTGTCACTGTGGGCGGAATCATGGCCCCGCCCCCGGATGGCCTGAGTTTGGGAGGCTCAGCTCAAGGAAGTGCTCAAGTGTTGTTGACGTGTGCAGTGTGCAATTCATCCCGGTTGTCCTTGCCGGTTTTGTTGTACGCGGTGGCCTTGGCTTGCACCTTGTTGCTTGCTCTCAGGTGAGTATCCCCGACAGTTCGCCAGAGAAGGTGGAAGATGACGCAGACAAGCAGGCGCGCGAAGCCCTTGCCCGCGCTGTGTGTCAGTCCAAAGCACGTCCCTAACACTCTGTTATACTCTTTGCGAGCTATATTTATCACTGTCTCACCAATACCCTTCTCAGTTGATTCACCAGCTACCACACACAGGCAACGCAATTGTTCATGAACCCTCCACAAACCCTGAAACACCAAGTAAATGCAACAGTTTAATTGTGCATGTTCGGGCATGTTCTACGCGGAGAGCCGTGGTTCCCTGGGCCGTTGGCATGTTGGGTATGGGCGCTACTTTCAAGTGGACCCAAGCCGTAGACTCGAAACCCTCTATGTTAAACTCCCAGCAGTGAGGAGGAGAGAAAGGTTCGTCGCTTCCATAATCGCGGTACTTCAGGGGTAGACTGGCTAGAGGTCAGGGGACAATGTGGGAGTTTGCGCGACTGGTGCGGAGGAAAACCGCTTCCTGGGCCTTGCTTGCGCTGTAGTTGGTTCTGCACTCAGCGGCTTGGGCAGCGGCATTGCGGCCTGCCTGGCATGCTTTCATGTACCTGTTCTCTGAGCCGAGCCCTCAAGGCAAGGGTGCCAAGAGCTTGAAGAGCCAGGAATGGGCGCTACAGAGCCGAGGGCGAAATAGCTTCCTTCTTTCACTGGAATTGGCCTCCATGGGCTGTTCGCCACCCAGATGTTTGCGAAAGTGATGTTCTTCTGCGGGGTTGCTGAAAGCTGCTTGGCGCCATGACCAAAGATTGGCCACAGGCATGATTATTGCCACCACTTCGTTGCTTGGCCTTTCGCCCGACAGTGTCAGGACCAGGGTTTCCAGCAAGTGCACCACCTTCGTTTATTGAGACCCTGTAGTTGCGTTCCCAAACCCTGGATCCTGCACTTGAAAGACAGGCTGGCCTCGAGACACATGCAAGGTCAGATCAAATGTGTTAAATAGTGCTTGCATCGATGCCTGTGGGAAGGATGAGAGAGAATGGCCCTTTTGCTGGCTGGACTCTCTGGACATGGATTCCTGCACCCACTTGCTTGCACACGAGCCGTAAAGCACAGCTCAACAGAGCTTCCGTGCTTTGTGAGAGATCAAGTGATTGCATGCCCCATGCTTCTTCACCGCTCCAACTGTGTGTGGGTACTTGATGGCACTTGGTTTCACTACTTTCATGCTACGTGACTCGCCTCGGCCGGGGCATGCCCAGTGGCGAGGGTGCGAAGGTGCTTTCGTCTTCAGGGCTTCAGCTTCGTGCATTCCATGCATAGACCAGGCACCCCAGGTGGGAGTGGGTGGGGGTGGGTGGGGCTGGGAGAAAATTTGGTGTCCGCGCCTTGCTCTTAGTGCACCGTCCGCTCCCGGACACCTGTCGGCTAGCAAAGAATGCCAAGTAAAGGGCGCAATCGCGCACAGGCCCTTGGGCCCTTGGGGAGGGGTTTAGTGCTTTGTGCTACCCAGACACCTACGGCCCGAGGCCTCGGCAATTGAACTGGGGGGATGCGTCTGAAATGCGCAGCTCTGGCAACTCGATTCAGATCTCATCAGATTTCTTCAGGTACTTTGCCAAGGCCTGGGTGGAATTGTCGTCGGCATCATCACCCAAGTGGCTCCGCACTAAGGAGCTGACAGGTGAACTGGTTGCAAGCCACGATGTTGCTTAAGGTTTGCTTAAGTGTCAGCGCTTCTGAGCTGGACGACCAGAGGAATTGTGCAGCACGTGCACTAAATGAGCTTTATCTTCGATGACTCTGAACTTCTCAGAGTTGCAGGTGTATGCAGCACCAGAGTAAGCAGGGAAGCATGAACGATAAGAGATCCAAGCCCAATAAGCCCAGGCTGGTGGCGTCCGAAAGGTTATGGCCACAATTTGTGGTCTTATCTTGACATGCGTGCCTGGAGCCCATTCAGTAGTGTGATTGGTGTGGCTCGTGATTCGTGATCTTGCAAGCTTGGCTGCTTGATAAGGTTGCAGCAGGCCTTGCTTGGCATGCGCCTGACGTGGATCCGCCCCACTTCTCATGTGAAATACGGCCTGGCGCTACGTAACAGAAAGCCACATGAAGCGCCCATTGCTTTGTGTAAGCGTTCGGGGTTTAAAGTTGAAAGGTTCAAGTCCAGTGACAGCTTCAAAGTCGAAGCTATTCGAAGAAACGTTTTGCACGCATTGCGCCAGGTGGTTGGTTCTTGCTGCTGTGCCTCTCGTTGCGAGCGGCATCTATCTTCATGTGCCTTAGCCAACATGACATCATCATTTGACAACATGCTGCTGGCGGGTGGGCTTCGGAGGGTTTACCACGAGGGTGTCAAGAGTCAACGGTGCTTGTCGAACCGTCAAACCAGCCTCCCTTGCACACCAGACGGGCCAAGGCAAGTTTTCCACCGCCTTCGCAACACGCAACCTGATGTTTGGAAAACAAAGTGGCGCTCTGCTGCGTAGCCGCATGGTGCGAAGCAGTGAGGCGAGGGCTATAGCATTGAACCGAACGTCAAGAGAGTGTGAATTGTCAAGGGCAATGGCGTTTCGACGCAGAATGCTTGCAAATAAGCGGAAGCGCATTTTCGTAATCAGAGGCTCGCGTCTGCGCTGTCATCGAGTCCCAATTCCTGTAGTTGTCACTAAGTTCTGAGCAGTTTGCATCTTGCATTTTTGATCCGCCTGCAGTTTTCTTGAAGCAGAGGGCGTAGTGTCGTAGCGCTTGTGGCCGCAATGCCAGCGCGCCAGGCCCACCCGTGGTGCGTGTAGTGTAGTGTCGTGCGCATGTCATTTGTGGATCTTGATGGGATGTTGCGGGCTATGCTTGAAGGGTGGTGCACGCGTCTGCCCCAACCAGGCGCTTTCTCGCATATTTTCACCGTTGAACCGCCTGGGACAAAGGCTGCCCCACGACGCTGGCCCGCACCCGGCACAACAGAGAGCGGATTCGCAGCACAGCTACTTGTAGCATCTTGTAACATCGTAGCTGCCAAGACAATCTGTAGCCGCAGTCACAGGAAGGGTGTCGACTAGCAAATGCTCGAAAGAATGAGTCTGAGAGAGTTGCAAGCGATTGCAAGCGTCTCAGAAGTCTCAAGTGTCAAACTAAGGAGTTGCTTTCTGTTGTGGTTCGTCCCAAGATGGGACAAGGATCAGACCGGCGAGTTCTGACCTGGGCAAAGCTCCTGGGAAAGAGCAGTGGCTCTGTTTGAGCCATGAAAGACTTTGTGGGGCTGCGCATCCTGGCCAATCACAACTCTTGGCCACTGCTAAGGGCCCTGTCGGGGTGTGTCAACTTTGCAGCAAATTCTGCCTTGTTTGTGTGGCTAATCTGGCGACTTACCTCAGACAGGCCAAGAGTCATAAGAATGATGCCTCGAACCTGGGGCATCTGTTTCAAGTATAGGTGTCATCTTTGGTATGATCATAGCTGAACCAATCATCCACGGTCAATGCTGCCGTGTCAAGACAAGCTCCGTGATGCAGCCGGTCATCGGCGTGAGGCTGCCAGAATAAAAAAGCCCAGCCCTCTTGGTCCGACGGGTGGTGCGTGTCTGCCTCAGGGTGCAAGCATCATGGTACATTGATCCAGTGAGCCTTCCATCAGCCTCTATCGAAGCTTCATTCGCGCTGTTCGCTCCTGGGTCACGTCTCGTCATGACAGGCCACCCAAGTCCTGGCATCACCCGCAATAACTCCACGCGGCTCCAGTGCGCCCTCACAGTCCTCATGATGAGTGTCGATGATGGCCCGAAATGGCAGCTTTGCCTCCAGCTTTTGAGGCAAGAAGCGAGACATCGACATCCTCGCTCGGTCCCGGCCACGTTTGGATGCCTTGGAATTCGTCCGGGCCACTTGGCATCCGTTGGATTTGTATCATGTCACAGCCATTCTCTTTGCGAACCCCCCCCCCCCCCCACGACAAGCCTCTCCTCTGAAGGAGGCCTCCTAGATAGGTCCGCAACATACGTATGTCGTGACACCGCGACATACCCTTCTTCTTGACTTGAGTCACAAAACACGTGTCGCCACACTTCGTGCAGCCACAAGACTAAGAAGCTCAGCCCAGAGCCGGTGTTTGGGCCTTGCTTCCATCCAGTTGTTGTCGCTGGTTCGACGGGTCTCGCAGTGAGGGCATCTTTTTTTTGCAGACGTTTGTCCTCTGCAGTCTTGATGCTGCATTGATCGTTCCGACTTTTCACCATCAATAGACTCAGACAACACCTCATGCATGTACTTCGTGCCAGCTCTGAGGACTCTTGCTGCACTAGAAAGTGCTTGACCCAAGGCAATTGCCAAGCGCTTTCCAGACGATCACACCTTGAAGCACATGCTGAAACAGTGCTTGGAAGGCGAGATGGCAGGAAGGGAAGCTTGAAAAGGGCGTGGTGCAAAGTGCGGCAGGTGCTCCAAGCTCTGCGAGGGCGGAGACGGATGCCTACAACTTGCTGACGGACACCGCAGTACTGCCACCCAGTGATCAGACATTTCAGACCCTGTGTGTTGCAGCATTCTGCCACTTGAACAGTGCTATGCTGTTGAAGAGAGCTGTTACGATGACGCGTCTGCCGGTTAGAAGCAGTTGACAGGTCCTGAAACAGGCAAGCAGGGACAAGCGGCCTCCCCAGCTCGACGATGGTTCCATGAGGATTCCATGAGGCCTACAAGGTCGCTTCGGCAGTCTTCGTGAAACAAGTGAAAGCTGAGGGCGCCAAAGCCAGCCGCCGGGCAGTTGGACGCCCGATTAAAACTGCTGAGGGCTAAGCCGGCTAAGCAAGGAAGCTTGACACATCGCATAACATGGTTGCCTTGATCGTATGCTTCCGACTCTCGTCATGCCTGTGTCTTGCCTGTTGCTCACATGTTTGGTAAGGCAGCTGCCTTCTCAAGAAAAAGAGGCCCGCGAGACTTTAGGAGAACCGACAGAAGCGTCTTCCTTGCGATGCATCCGATGCAAGCTTATGACTCATGTTGTGTCGAAAAGAAGACATCATGTGCTGGAGAGAGTAGGGTCAAGCATTTTGGATGTATCTTGCGTATGCGGCACCAGTGCTGTATCTGTACTTTTGAACTGCTATACTCGACAGCAATGATTATTGCAATTGTTTTGGGCGACCTCATTTCATGTCCCAGGGGTCGTTCCAGAAGTGGCTCAACCAAGATGCCGACAGAGCGGGGAGGCTGGAATCACTACCGCACCATGTCCCACGCTGCCATGCCAGCAATGCATCTGTGAGAATGTCGCCAGAGAAGAATGGGAAGATGGGCTAGAATAAGCAAGTGTGAGTATCTTTGTGCAGCTGTCGCTTCTCTCACCAGGTTTCTGAACCTGCTGCAAGATGCCAGCAAGATCTCCAGAAAGATCCGTAGCTACATGCGACACCGTGCCAAGCAGTGCCTACCTTGAAGTGCTACTGGTAGCATCCATTGGCATCCCGCGTGCATCCAGCCTTCGTCACGCGTTGTGGTCTCTAGAGGGCACAGCTGGATCTGAGGTGCTTGGAACGTGGCGCGCGGCTTGGTCCAACAGGGCCAGTTGTTCCAGCCAGGCTTGCGGCCTCCGCATCTTCACTGCCGAATCATGTCAAATCTCATCTGATCCCCATTTGCTGGCTTGTAGGAACAGGACAGAGGCGGATCTCCCTGCTTTGTACGTCATTGAGGCTGTCGAAAGAAGTACCATTGGCAGCCAATGTGCACATCGACTTGTTGAGGGATTTTGCGGACCTTGTACAGGACGCCTTCGCCCACCTTTGCCGCAGGTTTGGGGCAAATGAGGCCCAGCGCCAACCACAAGCCATTTTTACCTGAGAAGGCTTCTGCCGACTTCTCCCCTTGTCAAGGTCTATGTCCGCTTTGGTCCATACTATTTGCAGGGAGCTGACAAGCTTGCATGCTGCATATCCCATTATAGTCTCAAAATGTCCCTAAGGTGTCGAACCGTCAACGACTCCAAAGAAGCGAAGCCTCTCATTGAGGAGTCTGATGCACAGCATGCTGGTGACATGAAACCTGCATGAAGCCCACAGAACGCACCAATCTCATGCACCGCTGAGGGTTCCTGATTCCACGCCCGGCCTTGCACTCAAGCCAGACGCCCAATGCTTCGTGTTTCATCTGAGAGTGCTGAGGTGGTGGTGCAGTTGTTGAGTGTCCAACCCACAGCATTTCCTGTGGTCGCCTCAGCTTTGCAGTGCTTTTCATTCGCCAGTCTCCTCTGATGGTACGAATTGACGTGAAAGCTCAGAGGCGGACCCAGCACTTCTATCCCCGACCAGAAATCTGGGTACGCAAGTCAGCTCTGGCGCTTGCAAAGTTCCTGATATCTGGCGCTGCTACAAAGAACTTTGCAAGCGCTTTCGTTGCGGGTGCATTGCGCAAAAGGTGGTTTCCAAACATCGATAGCCCCGAGTTCATCTTTGGGGGGTCCTGGTGGTCAGAGCCTTGGCAAACGTTTCAGCATCAGGCACCTGCAAGAGCATTTTAAAAAATATCGCCTGGACGATCTCTGTGAGAAGTCCGATCGCGCAGCCAGGCAAATGGACCTCGGGAGGCTTCACAGCTGCGCAGGTGTTCGCCCCGACCTAAGACTCCTATGTGCTCATGTCAGACTACTTCAGACGAACCGCGATCGATTGCCAATGGGACCTCTGTCTTTTGGAAAGGCTTGGAGTGGTCTGTGCCCAGCATCAAGAAGGTCTCTTTGCAGTTTGCATACATGGCCACCAACGTTCTCGCGCGTTCTGGCGAGCAGGTGACGTACTCCACACGCGCAGAATTTCAGTCGGACCTTCTTCTAGCCAGCAGTCTGAGCCTAAGTCCGAACAGACAAAGATTTCCAGTTCTCCTGTTCTTGACGACCAACTAGCATTTTTTGTTGTCCTTTTGTTTTTCCGACACGAATTTCAGCTCCGAGGTGGCCAGCAGATTGTGGTCACACAAGCTCTGAGCTTGGAATCCATATTGAAATCCGGCAAGCAGTGTCAGCTGGTGCTCCCCTTCACGTTCATCGCTTAGTCCCGCACACAGCCAACAAACGAGAGACTGAAGCACCAATATCGAGCAGGCAGGTAAAAGCAGACCCCGCAGAACCTTGTGATCGTTAAGACTGAATCTGATCTAACGGGTTAAATCCACCTTCACCCGGCACATCAATTGAGGTGCGGGATGGCGGCAAAGCCTTCCTCTCCCGAGTCAAGCCTGGAGATGCCAGGATCCCGGCCCGGGTTTGATCTCATCAGTCGTCCTGTAGCAACATGTGTTGTTTATATTATGTTTTTACATGTTTTTACTCTATATCTCCATACTCATACTACCATGTTTTCCGAGTTATACGTTCTTGATGGTGTTTGACTGTGTTGAACAACAGACGAGGTGTTGCAGCTGAATGCTGGCGGAAGTGCGGACTCTGCATTTGTGGGGTGCGGGCCAGAGTGTGTGACACTGAAGCATTCGCCATGTTTCGCAAATTTCGGTGATGCAGTGGTTGTACAATACTGGTCCGAGGCTCTCACTTGCAGAGGCCTTGACGAAACTTGCGGACGACTTCCTGCAACCGCTAACATTGGTTTTCAAGGCCCATTCATATTCCGTGCTGTTCAAGAAGCTGCAACATCTCATTCGCGAACCCTTCAAGCCCCTCCAGAGACCCAGCGGTGGCACGACATCTTGAGATTCTAGCAGAGATGCGGCAGGGCGCGCAGCTGAGCGGCGAAAGCCAAAGGCTACAGAGGTTGCTGGAAAAGCCGCTGAAGGCAGCACTCAGAGCTGCATGATGCTGCATGCATCTTGCTCACAGCCTTCTGAGCATTTCCTCTCGGGCATGTGTGCGTGAAGATGCGTGAAGTTTGGGTCAGGTCAAGGTCCTGGTCAGCAAGAACCATGCTGCACCGACTGTCGATTCTCCGGAGCAATGGGAGCAAGTTGAAGAACAGGACGCTCCTACTGGGCGGATCTGGGTGGTACTGTTCCATGTGGTCTTGCCCGTGTTGTTCAGTGCCTGGGTTCCACAGTGAAATTCTCGCTTGGTTGACAGGTGTGGACAAGACATGCCCTGCTAGCCCCATCTAAGAGTGTAGCTGCTCTGTGCAAGAAGGACGTATCTGTGACCACGCAGCATCCCTGCATCGTTGGCTCCTCAGGCTGTCCTATGCTTGGGCGGGGCGGTTCCAAAGTTAAGAGTTGGAAGGGTTAGGTTGCCATGACCGTGTGTCGCATCATGCAGCCGGTTCCGGGGCTCTCGGCCATTGGCCCGGCACTCGTTTTGGATCAAGATCAAGCTCCCGTCTAGTCGCGGGCTCGGGCTTCGTCACGATTGCCGTTGTAAGAAGTAAAAACGTGGGCATCGTGCAGCGAGTTATGTGTGAAGGGCAGCAGAACTCTTAGATGCCATCGTTGTGATCTGACGCTGTTGGGGGTCTAATGACGCCAGCAACCCCTTTGTGTAGGTATAGGAGTTGCACATCAGGGGACCCGAGTTTGAGCGCATTAACCCCTGTAGCTCATACAGTTTGCTCACACCCTAAAGATGCTCTTAGATGTGACATTGGTCATCTGACACTGCAGGTGCCCAGCATCTTTGTCGCAAGGTGGGTGGCTCCCTTGGTGTTCACTGTCAATCCGTTTTCCTGCTTCAGATTTGTCAGCACAATGACAACATTCACGAAATTCATGGCACCCTTTAAACTTAAAGGGTGCCATGAATTTCGTGAATGTTGTTATTGTGCTGTCGCATGTGTTGGAGTGTAGAGCGACGATGTGAAGAACCATGCCGTTTTAACCATAAACTACTGAGTGGCTCAAGGTGCGACTGCGATTTGAAAGCCCGTGGCCAAAGCTTGATAACGAGGCCTCATGCTTGTTAGAGTTCTGCAATGATCCGCGAATTACCGAGGCCGATGCAAGTAGACGTCCGAAATTCCACATAGGAGTGCATCAGATGAATCAGATGCATCAAAAGCCCTGAACCCGTCAGGCTTTAGCTCTGTCCGTGAAAGTGATGAAGGCAGGGCTGCTCAACTGGTGGCGTAAGGGGGCTGTCGGGTGGGTGTGTCTGAGAGACCTGAAGAGGACGAGGTGTTGAAGCATCAACAGTGGCGTCTTCGTAAGCAGTCTTGCCGCTACAGAGACCACACGGAATCGGATAGCATCTCAGGTTTGGAGGCTTGCGCCTCCCTTCTTTCGCCAGCAGTTTCTGGAGGTCCTACGGCAGGTGGAGAGGCGCTGCATGTGGACTGGCAGGTAAGTTTCGCTGCAATAGCTGAGGAGACCAAGTAGATCGACAGATGCTGGTTGCGAGATAGCCTGCATGCCAGAATGTGATATGCACGATATGCACATCATACACAAATAAGTACACCAATAAGCAGACAGATGTAGAGAGAGCCACACACCGCTGCCCTGATCTGCCCTGTGTAGAAGTTAAGTTGCATTGCAGGATATCACAGGCATTTCCAATCAGTGTCCTGTCAGGCAGGCTGCGAAAGGCCACGCTCTTGTCCGTCAACCTGCCCCTGACCGAAGGCGTAAGACTGGGCATGCAAATCATGCAAGACTTTCCGACACGCAGCTCAGTGTGCGGCAACTTCATGCGCTGCAGATTCTGGGCATCTTCCGTGAAGTCGCAAAGCTTTAACATGGTGATCAATACGGATATAGTGGCTGCCTTGGTTTTCGATGTCTGGTCTTGCGCCATCATGGCACGGGCAGGGACTAGAGAGAACAGGCCCGCTCTCCTGTTTAGGCAAATGATGGTTCAAGTTTGTGAATTGTGCAGAAACGGTGTACGCCGCGTACGCGTGAACGTGACGTCATTCAGATCAGGGGTCAGCGTGTCAATTGCCTGAGTTTGCTTGACCAGGATCAAACTTTAAAGGCATCAGCCCTCACCTACAGGTCCGGCGAGTCAAGCACAGCCACGACAGCGAAGGTGATGAAATGCTGGTCAGCGGGCTCAGGGCAGAGTTCTACAGAGGTCTTAGAAACTTCAGCACCGAAAATGCAATGGCGTGAGTAGGGTCCTGGAGTTTGGAGAGGTTCCAAGCATGCATTGAAACATGAGTACGGCACTCGAGTTGGAGTCCTTGTCTATTGCACGGGTGGTGATTTTTTGTATTGTAGCAAGGCAGAGTGAACGTGAAGTAAGGCACTGCTTCTGTAGTAGATATTGACGACTGTAGCTTGGCTTCATCCTGACAGAGACTTCAAAGTTGCCGAGGCTCTACAGATGATGTGTATGCGTGACAGGAAGGCAAGCCTTGTCGCTTCCGGTGCTATCTCGTCGGAGATGAGACACGTGCACTGAATTTCAACGGATGCCATGTCGTGGAGGAATTCAACATTCTTCGTTCGGATGAAATGCTGGCGCTGCGGCAGCGCATCTTTTCCAAGGACAGAAGTGAAACTCATGTGACTGCTGGATCACAAGCGAAAAGCTGCGTGGTCAGGAAGAGGACGTTCTCGAGTGCACCTTTCATCCGCGAACAGCCTTGTGCTTAATTGTCTTGATTCGAAGACCTCCTGGATTCACCCTCGCCATGCCTTGAGACGAATCAGGGTCCTGAGTCCGCATGAGGCCGCCAATGTTCCGGGGCACGTGCTCAAATTCCGGGAGCGAATCTCCGAAAGGATGGATGCCTCAAAGGCAGAAAGTGTTTTCGACTTTCTTGCGTCTTGCTTGGGTTTGTGCCTGCATGCGACTGCTGAAGCCAGGGTTCCCACAGAGACCGTATGCCACCCAAAGATGAGCTTGATAGCTCTTGGCAGGTGACTGGCATCAAAGATTTCGTCAAGGTGGAAGCATGGCAATGCAAAGCTTTACACCTCATGTCGTAAGAAGCCAGGAACTGGGAGATGAGTTCAAGGCCCACAAGTATCCCAACTACTGGAAGGTGCTTGCGACTCAGGCCAACAAGCAAGAAATCAAAATGTGGCGAGTTCCTTGTGCAACTCGTAAGGCATCGACGGGCAATGTTGCAAAAGGCAAAGCGTGACTTTGTACGAGGCAGGGAAGCACAGCACCTGGTAGTCACTCACTACACTCCCGGATGCTCAGCGCCTTCCATCTATTCCCATCGCTGTGAGGTGCTCTAAGTTTACAAATGTACGCTAATCGTACTCTGTGAGTCGTCTCCCGATTTCTCTGCATCTTGCCTCAGGCGCTCTGAAGAGCTCAATGGAAAAGCTTCAGCGCGACTGGGCATATCAAGCTCATATGTCAAGCTCCCGCATGCTCTCAATGCTCTCTGCGTGGAAAATGTTGCAGAATGTTGCATAGCCACATAGACAGTATGTGCAGTTAGTTGGCTGCTTGAAATAGAGTCATGAGAGCCATTGGAGAATGTTGAAGAGTAAGGCCACTTTGGAGCCCCGAGCTCGGACACATTGTAGACACGCGCGGCAGGTGACAGCGTGGCATGCTCCCCGATAGGTGCAGCAGATGCTTGACCGATTCCGCTGCTACCACAAAAATTGTGGGCGCAAGCTGGACCATCATGCAGAGATGTCGCAGGCTCAGGGTCTGCATGAAAGGTACTGTGCGTGTTCCTGAAGCTCCCGTGATACCATGGATGTTTCGAAGAGTTTCCAAACTTGTCATCATTCTGTACTTGATTCCTCTTCGCTGAGATGCAAGTGCGCGGGCTTCTACTGCCACATCCACAAGCCTCCACAGGCCATCCAAGCATTGAGTTCTAGGGCTGGGCATACCGGATCCTGGGGTCTGCCACAGCATCGGATGATATCGGATGCCCCAGAAGCGTTTCAAGCGCAACGCAGATGTGCTCTAATGCGAACGCTGTTCAGGAAGATGCTGCCAAAAATCACTGTAGCCGTGCATCCGAAGCGACTTTCAGCGCATGATGCAGGTCCACAACTGCAAGGACATGAAGAAGATTCTGGAAACAAAGGCTTGCCACCTTGACTTGAAATCTCCGAGCGCTGATTTTGGTTGCCCAACCATAACCTTGCAGGCAAAAGAGGCCAAAGACCTGGAGATCAAGCTGCGGGAAGAGGGAGAGGCGCCTCCACCGGAGGCGCCCGCAATTTTTCAGCCGAGATCGCCACCAACTTAGGCCCCCAGGAAGGAGCAACAGTAGGACCGACCAAACAGTTGCCAGTATGTCAGCAGCTGGCCCCAGGCCTTTCATGCACAGTTAGATGACGTCGTTCATTTATGGTTTCGCAGCATTCGTTGTTGAAGAAGCACCCCTGAACGTCACATGCTACCCATAGGGAATGCAGAGTTCCATAAGCGAGCCAAAGTGCAGGAGAAGTTCGACAACAAGGTTGAGATTGGATTGCTGCTGGAGGCCAAAGAGTTCAGAATGCCTTTGACTTTGCTGGAAGCGAGGAACCAAGCCTGCTCCAAGCGCTCGCTGCTTGCATAGGCCCATGAGCTGGCCGAGAGCATCCAAGCAGCCATGAAGGAGAAGGCCACGCAATGCGGAGTGTTCAGAAGACACCAGCGAGTGGAATGAAGCTATTTGGAAGCCCTTCAGTGAGGCTGTAACTTTAAGTTTGAGTTTGTTTTAAGGTCTTGCTTGGGACTACTATGGGCTACTGATCCCGAAGCACGGGCAAGTACATGTTTGGCAATTTGATCATCCAATCATAGCTCCCACCCAACCGCTGCTACGCTGGCATGCTTTGCATGCTTGCAGGGCTCCGGCCCCGGCAGTACCAGCTTTGCTTGAAGCGGCTCTTCTGACTGTTGTTGCCCAACCCAGAAGCTGGCTCACGGTTCTTGTGCCCATTGCAAAGATCATGCCTGGTGCTGTTCCCAACGCTTGAACCCTCTTGCCGCCTAAAAGCCGACACTGTTTCTATTAAATACTATTACTAGTAGCTAGTTCAGTCTAGTGCAGTCTTGTGGTGAGTGGGCCAAAGTTGAGCAGCATTTTGCAAACGTGGGTTGCCGATGTTCCACCATCTAAAGCTAGGGTGGGTCCAGAAGGGATGCAGAGTTGATTGTTTTTGCAGTTGCAAGTTATTGCCTTGGGCAGCTTCGCTGCAGGACCGGCAGAAGCACAACTTGGAGCGCCTTGGACAGTCCCTTGCATCCTTCGGCGCCGTTCGTTTGATGGAAAGGCCGCTCTCTCTCCCTATCTCTGCCAACTCTCCCGGACGCTGAAATACACTGAGAAGTTGTCAAGTCAAACGAGAGCTTAAGCCTCTACCCTGCAAGGCCCTTCAAGCGGCGCATGTGCCCGGAAGCCATCGAGAAGCGCCGGGCACGTTCTGCCGAGGTGCAATTCCCAGATATGCCCAGCATCTTGTGGAAGAATTGTGTTTGATATGTGTTTGCTTTCACCTGTTATCTTTCTCGCCTTTCACCTTGTTTTTCACTTGTTTTCCTTCTGCCGCTCTCCACACTTCCGGAGGCGCTTGAAGTCCTCCCGCGCTGGATGGGAGGATCGAAGTTCAATGCCGAGGCTTGTGGCTTTTTGCCTTGTGGCTTTGGTATTTGCTTCCAGAATTTGGCCACACACACACAGGCGTTCTAGAATCAATGTTCAAGTCAATGGCGTCGCTGCAACGGAAACCAAGCGACTGCAAAACACACAAGTGGGGGGTCATGCAGTTGTAGAGACAGGACGACACACTTTGCTACCCTGCTACACACGGGCACCCTTTCAGCATGAAGTGCTTGCATGCAGGGTACACCGCGCACACCACGATTGGGTTGCAGATCTGCATCAAGGGAAAGATGCAAATGCCGCAGCCCTACCATGTTGCATACATGCTCCTCAGGGTCGAAGCTGGTAGCAAGGTGCTACCACTTGTCAAGCAATGTCAAGGTCCCAACGCGCACAGTCCATCTGAGCTTCGCTTCCCAGCAGCCTACTTCTCAGATGTTCGCACATTGCTGTTTCACGTTGGCAAACAGCCCGAAGTGTTCTTGGCAGTTCTTGGCCTTGATGCAGATAGTTTGGGAACAGTTTGGGACACCCGAGATATCCCGAGCCGAGGCATGACGGCGGGCTGCAGTTGCCCCCGCCCCCCCCCCCCCCCCCGACCTCCCCGGCCACAGGCTTTAGTACTCACAAAAGTGCTGGTCGGGGTCAGGAGTCACAGGAGGAGATACCGCACTTGGGAGCGCGGGGCGAATTCAGCAGGAAGGCTAGTTAACACCCAAAACCGCACGGCCCTGTGAGAACCGGCCACGCAACCCCCCTGTGTCACGCGCAACAGGTGAGTGCTGTGGGGTCCTACTTGCAACATTGAAGCAAGGATCTCCATTGAAAAACGACGAAGGTGAAGACTAAGCTTGCTACAATGCCATGACAGCATGAACTTTTCCTCCGGGACGAGCACGTCGCGTGTTTGCCACGGTTGTCGGCAGTCGGACAGGGCAACAAATCAACAAGGAGCATGTTGCCTGGCAGGGCGAGTCCGTTCAGCGACGGATGGACTGGGTCAAGAAGGCAGGTGCCATTTGCAAGCTGCATAGTAAGCGACGCTTTGCCGAGCCCCATGCACAAGCCCAAACGCTGTGGAAGAAAGTCTTCCGTGCGCACGCTCGCTCATGATGCAGACTAGACACTGCCCAGGTTATTGATGTGGCCCGACCCCGACATGTATCCTTCTTTGTCAGTTCTTTGTTGTCGAACTGCTCCAAAAACTCAGATCATCTGCAGAGATCCCCGCGCATGATGCGAACACCTCAACGGCCCTGTCGAGAACAGGGCCAAAGGATACGGGCCGCTGAAGTTACAGCAATGGGCAAGGGCAGAGCCTTGGGAAAATTAAAGAGCTCCATGGGGCGCATTGCACAGGGAGGGCTCAGAGTTGTTGACCTTGGCAGGCGGTGAGGCGAGCCGACATGAAGTCCGAAGCGGTTCCAAACTCGGCGGCGGAGAGGGAGCTCGAGCTGCTACGCTGGCATGTGGTTCACAAATACATCGCTTGACGTACATGACAAAACTCCATGGACGGTGCTGGTGCCAGGAAGAGGAAGAAGGAGGAAGAAAAAGTACCTCCTCCTCCGGCTCAGACAGGCAGACACGTTGTTTGATCTAGCAATGTCACCGTTTTCGGGACATCTATGAGCCTGTTCAATGCAACCTCGCATGCAAGCAATATCAAGCGAGTTATGGTCAATACTGTCAGTACTGAAGGAGGGCGGGTCAGTCTCTGAGCATGAGGTGTTAGCACACATCCCGGAATGCCAGGGACAAGCTTGAACGGCGCAGCAACAGTCACAGACATGCGACTGCAACGACCCTATCAGACGCAGCATGTTCATGGGATGAGAGCGTGTACACAAGAAAATCAACTGCAATAGTCCCTGATTCGGACCATGGCGCCATATGAAGGAACTTTGCAATACGTCAGGGCAGGAGACACCCCCAATTAGTATTGGTTCAGTGTCAGCCGGTTCCGAAACCGAAACAGCTGATAACAGCCGCCTCACACACTTTCTGCCATTGGGCAGCACGCGCCCCAAGCCAAATCTCGGCTTTAGCCTTGGCAAGTTTATATTTGCACAATCCCCCTAATAATTAGAAAAAAAAACCTGGCCCAAAATCCCGGGTAGAAAGCCTGACGCAGAAACTTGCACCTTCCCAAACCTGAACCTTTAGGGCCTAAGGTTTAGGGTTCAGGGTTTAACCCTGAACCCTAAACCTTAGGCCCTAAAGGTTCAGGTTTAGAAACTAGGGTTTAGGGATACCTAGACCCTAAACACTGCTGGTTTTTCGGACAAACGATAAGAACCCCCCCTAATACTAAAACCCTTTGGGGCTGCACCGCCAGGCGAGATGCAGCGACATCGAGCAGAGCCTTTGAAAGTGCTGGTGCTGCGAATCCTGGGGGACAAGGCCAGAGATGAACCTCGCGATCCCGGACCTCCCAAGTCCTGCCTCGTCTCTTGGCCATTTGCCAATGTTTTCTTGCTCTGTGCAAGCACGGATTGCTTCCGACTTTGGGCTCTTGCGGATTGGGATTGACAGCCTTCCATCCCAGTCTGGTAGACACGGCAGGTGCATGCAGCTGCTACACAAACAGTTTGTCGGGTTCATTCCTCTCAGTTCCAGAGCTTTCCTGTGCAGGCCTTCAGCTTGAAGCAAGCCTTTGGTCTTTGCTGCGAAGCGCGCGCTCTTCTCGAGGCGGGGCACTTCTTGAATGCAGCATAAACAGAACTACAGCAGTTTGAGGCAACGTTGCCCTAGTGGCGTTGCCAGGACAGCGATACCCCAAAAGCCGAGCAGCGCGTGAATGAGGTCGGGGAGGGGTGGGGGGTCGTGGCGACTTGCGGGCACTGATGCGCAGATTGCCCCAACATGCCCATGTTCAGCTTCGAGCTCGCAAGAGTCGCTGCAACCTACTGAATCCCACGAAGCAACCACCGGCAAGGCTGAAGCAATCTGAAGCATGCAGCAGCATTTTTGTGGTTACCAGGCCAGGGAACTCGCCGAGAAGATTTTGCAGGAGGCTCCCTTTGTTCAGACGACAACAAGTCGAACCCTAGATTCCGTTACACGTCGGTAGTGCGAGGCCCTTGCCAGCGACGAAGAGCTGGTCGCCAAAGGCTGGGCCATCGAACTCCGAATAGTCCGAGGAACTACCGGTCGGTATTCCGAAAGGCCCTGGTAAAACCTCGTGGATGATGAAGATTGATACATACATCGAAGAAGTCGCAGTCGCCAGTCATGGTAAAACGTTGATGTGCTCCTTTTGTTAAACATGGTGTTTCGAGAAAGGACACTGGTTCTCCTCATTTGTGTTGTCGGTCTTGGCATTTCCATTCGTTCGTTTTGCAGCCAGACGCACATGTTTGTGACACTCATGGGAGAGTGCACTAGCATGCACTGCTTGCGCTCGCATGGTGTTTCGAGATTTTCGTCGTGGCACCTCCTTTCGTTCGTTTGGAAGCCAGGCGCTGCTTAAACAAAAGAGTGATGGGACCATGATGTGACCCCTTTCGCTGCGGCGCTATGCACATGGTAGCTACATTCAGCCCAAGCTGGTGTGGCACCCTTCTGTACTTGGCAAATCCAGGTTCGCGACATTGTGTGTGCACAGTACCGTACCGTACCTTGCTTGAGCTGCCTGCTGCAAACGGCGACCGCGGCCTGCGCACTACTTACGCACTATTTACGTAATGCTCATGCACTACATACGCGAATTTAACACGCAGCTTACGCCACATGCACCCATAGCTCGAAGACCAATGCTCCGCACGCGATTTTCGGCTGTGGGCGGATCGAAAACCAACGCTCGGTATGCGATTTTTGAATGTGGCGCTTGGTTGCCATTTATTATGGCGGGTGAGGATGTCATCGATGCAGCGTTTCGCTGCCTTTAGATGGTGTTTTACATGTTTTTCGTGCATGCCGACATATAGTGAAAAGTAGGATGTCATAGATGCCGTGCATGTCGAAGTATGCAAAACCCACATGAAACTTGTGGGTGGGACCTGCGTTCTTTTGGGGGAAGGCTTCTACCAATTCATGGTTGGCAACATATGTGCCATTTCGCTTTGCGATTATTTGGTGGAAATTTGGGGTGGGACTGTTTCGGGTGGTGGGTGGACTGCGTTCCTTGGGAAGCAACTGGAGGCAAAAGGGGTGGGACTGACTAGGGCTGTCCGCTGTACAAGCTACTGGTATGTGCACGTTCCCCTGACTATCCTGGTTGTCAGATGGACATAGATCATGCATCACAGCGAGGCAACCTGAAGACAAGGCGAGTCAATGACTTAGTGTTGATTCTGTGCAGTCGGCACGTCAGATGCCTGTGACCTGCATCCATCTGCAGCAAATATTGACTTAGGTATGGAGACCGCTCAGAAACTATGAGAAGGAGGCCAGTCAGAGTGGCTTGTCCCAGCACTCATCAGACCTTGCCCAGCCAGCGATCCAAAAGCAGCCGCAGCCGCTCTCAGACTGGACATATTTCGGTGACAGGAAGTGCAGAAAAAACGAGCAGCTGTGCAGGAGGAGGCGCCAGCAGCAAGACACGTCAGAGATTGCAGCAGTAGTCAGCAGTATTTGCAGCGATGTGTTTCGGCGGTGGTTTCGTGCTGGGGATGCATCGTCACGTGCAGCGGCCCCTCGAGTTACTTTGTGAAGAGGCTCAGCAGATCCTGAATGTGTGCAGCATTTTGGACGACGAGGCTGATCGTTGCTGCTGACAGGGTCAACTCATGGCACCGCATCAGCGGACGTAGACTGAGGCTAGTCGTTAACAAACGAGGCCTCCAGGAAAAAGTGCACGTTCCTCAGTTCCGCTACACGAATTTGCTGGCTCTCCTGCCAGGTGCAGTTGAGGTGTGGCCGTTTTGTTTTTGCTTCTGAACGGGACATGGCATGTGTGCGGAAAATGCGGTATTCAAGCAGAGAAGCAGAACGCCCGCCAGGCGCAAGTCCGACGTTCAGACGCTGCCACCGCCGCCTCCAGGCCGAAGCAATACTACACTTGTACAGAAGTTGCATCAAAGAGTCTAAGAGAAAGTCCGAGCCTACTCCGATGGCGTGTCCCATGTCCTGGACACGCTCTGGGCATGTCTCCCACATGGGTCCACACCGGTAGAAATTCACATAGTATGTGTGCTATGCAGTACTTATGCAGCTATGCAGCACGCAGTTCTGCTGATCTGCTTTTAGCATCTTACTGTCTTGTTGTGGCAGACGCACCGGCGCCGCCAGCGCCTCTACACTTCCAGCACCTCCCAGGCCTCAGAGCCTTGGAAGATGCCGGGTTCTCGATGCCCTGCCAAGTGACCTTCGAACCACTTCGAAGCATCGACTCATTCGCAAACCTATGCTTGTCTGCGTCCATGGTCCGCAACATGGTCCTTACAAGGCCGCCAGCAAAGCAGAGTAGCAGAACAGCAGAACGGTCCGTGCAGGCAATAGGCCTGAACATCTGCAGGGCATCAACGGCAGGAAGTCACAGCATTGTAGCCCTTTTCCACAACGGGCGATGCATGTCACAATAAAGCCTGATTGACATTGCGAATGGACGAGAGCGGCTCTGGGCATCACGACTCAAAGCATGCACCGCAAGCTGAGCCGGGGCCACCATCGAAGTATTGTGCCAGTCCAGCGGGAGCACTTCACTGGCAAGGCCTGCGCCTTTCAGCAGTTCAGGGTAGTTCATAGCGGGTCTGTAGCGGTTCCAGTAGGAGTTCTATGAGTTCTATGTGGCTTCTTATGTGCGAGGTGAACTTTGTGGATCTCTCGGAGTTGCCGACGGACCTGGCCAAGGAGCATGGCCTGGATTCCGTCTTGCGCACCTGGCTGGAGTCCAAAATGGCTCAGCACCTCCCCATCGCGTTCAATATGTGCCGTGGCACTATTGCTTCTCAGACATGCAAGACCATGCAAGAGACCCCTTCCTATCCCCTTCCTAGGAGGAATGCTCAGCACTGGTGTTGTAGAGAATGATGTATGTAAACCGGCCACACAAAGGCAAAAACTTAATCCAAACAGAAGTAAGCAGCACATAAAAAACATCGTAGCGCAACACACAAAAACCCCAAACAAGAGCAACAAAGCAATCCAGAATCAAGTTTCTGAACGAAGTTTAGGCGATTGTGTGCATATAATATATACAGGTTTAAAATAGGCATCTTGTATTGAAAAGATAACCCCTAGGCAAAATAGACCCCAAAGGCGGCGGGCTCATACATGTATATTCCTGGCATGTACTTATATCCGTGTGCATACTTGTATATACATGTGTATATGCGCACTGGCTGTAAAACAGATGCCCAGGATAAGAATGCTTCATGAATCAGGTGTTGGACTCTGGACCGCAATGACACAGATGACCACCGTGTCTCGTTACTGCAGTTTGCCGACGAGAAGAGAGTGGTGAAACTCGTGCGAGAATGGGCATCACTGATTGTCTGATCTATCTCCTTGGGACTAGACAAGTGTGAGTGCTCTTACTGCAAAGACTTGCGTGCGCAAGTTTAGTCCATGAATTGAAATGGCTTTTCTAACTGTTCTGAAGCACACAAACATTCTGTCCGTGCTCACAGACCAAGGATTCTGCGTACGCATCGCACGGGCACCTGGTTGCCGGAGCACGTGACTTGGCCGGTCGAAGAGCCTCGCCCGGAGAGTGTCCCGAAACATCAAAACAGGTTAGTCCGAGAGCCCTACAGGTGCGAGAGCTTCTCGCGCACCCCCTGGTCTGCAAAATCTGCGATGGCTACTCCATGAAGCATAAGCGGAAGCTGCAGAGCACTTTTGGCCTTGAAATGAAGAACAATGTGAGCATTTATGCAATGGCCGATGAGCGCCTCGGTCTGAAGTGTCACAATGTGGAAAGCATCGCCAAGGAGCTAGGTCTGGCGTCAAGAGGTATTCAGCTACAGGAGGATTTGCTTGCCTGCGACTGGAATGCTCATCTTCTCACGATGGACCAGAGGAAGGGAGCCGTCGACTTCCCCTTTCTTCTCTACGTGCTGTGGCAGAGGCTCAGCGAGATCAGCGCTCCTTGCCGCCAGGACAGCAGCACGGGCATCCTGGCAGTTGAGCCCGGCTGGGAAAATCAAGGCCCCTTGGCTTGAGGATGAGTAAATGAGTGGACGTGTCGAGCATCAATGTGCAATCCGTGGGGTTCTCAAAACAATGATGGAGATGCATGTCGCTGTCTCACAGCCGCAAATTGGAACTCATGTACCAAAACCTGGCGAAAGGAGTGTTGATGCTAGACGACTTTAAAGCCGAACGATCTCAAACCTCAAGGTCTCAGCGCCATCCAACAAAGCACACGAAAGTAAATACGGCGAATCGGACCCCCTCGCAGGGAAGACCATGAACATGAAACCCAGTCACAGGTCTCATTGTGGGAGAGGCTCGTTTACGCGCCGCCCCCTCCCGCCTTCCCTGCAATCGCTGAGGTCCCTGCGGTGCAAGCCACTTGAGTGTTTTAGTCAGCCTAAAGGCAGGACGTTGGCTCGTTCCGTAGTGTTATCTGTCAGTGGGCTGTTCAGCAAAGCACCAAGGCATTGTTCGGAGGCATGATGGCCTCTACTGCGAGCTTTGCAAAGCGGGCCCCATTCTATCCACTGAGCAGATGCACGGTCACATCGTTGGCAAGCTGCACCAGAGGAAAGCGCGGCCGCCGGAAACTCTTGAGGAGATGCTTCTCTTGCCTGAGAAGTTTCAGAATCAAGGAATTGTGACACACGACTTCTGCTCGTCTGCAGCCGGGCGTGTGGGCCAACGGGAGTATTTCTGCAAGCCATGCGGCTGCGGACCCTTTCATGACAAGGCAAGTGTTGAAACACACATCTCAGGTCGCCGGCATGCAGAAGCAGCAAAGAAGTGGGGATGCCCTCCCTTGCAGTCAGAAGTGGCAGAGCCCATTCAGTCAGAGATCCCAACCCACAATTGTGACAATGCCACGAATGCCACGACTCCATCGGCTGCAGACATGCTGAGGGCAGAGATGGCCTTGGTGGGTCTCTGCTCACTATCGCCTCCGATGGCGAAGCATCCGAATTCTACGAACGAAGTGCTTTGTGGTGCGTCTGAGATGTTGCACAGTTTCGTTTTGGAGGAGCTACCGGTTTATCAGAAGCAACAGTGAGCGGCGACGCAAATGCGTTGAAAGTGACGCCTGAAAACACCGTGGTCGTTTTCTGTGCGCATCCTACGGCCATACTGGATGATGTACAGAAAAACCCGCGACTCTGATGAGTGGGCTTCATATTTTGGTTCCGATGAGCAGGGCAGCACAATTCTGGGTTATGGACAATCCATGATGACGACCTCGTCGTTACGGCATGCTCTGCACATGAAGCGTCGGGGCTGTGGGATGCCTGATGGGACCGGGAACACTGGGCTCCATCATGGTTAAGGTCTCAGAGCTGTCGCAGTTGCCAATCGGCCAATCGCTGCCTGCAGGGAGGCCAAGGCAAGCTTCAAGGATCCAATACCCTTCGCCTGCTTCAGCCACAACAACATTGACCCGGGAAACTGGGTCCCCTTTTCCGGGGGGGGGCGAAGACGAAATTCGAAGACGAAATTTGAAGACGAAATTCGGCCCAGCCGAAATTAGGCCCTGAAGACGAAATTCGGCACTGAAGACGAAATTCGGCCCCCTGAAGCCTGTAAGAACAACTGCAAGCAGATGAGGGCCTGAGACTGGGGACTTGCAAGTGTGGGAAGTCTCTATGCGCACCTCTGCTTCAGGAAGCAGTGGAAAGAGGGTGTTGCGGAGGCGCTCCGCCAACGTGAGGAGACAGAAGAGAGCTTGCTTTCGCAGCTGCCGGGCTTTTCAGAAGGGTATTTTCACTTTTCAAGGGTTCGGAAAATTCGGTTATGACACTTCAGAACCGTTCACCTTAAGCCCTTTTCTCCCATGGTACCCAGGAGCTCAGGGGCTGGCACAAAGACAAAAGCAGATGAGGACACTGCTCTGTGAGCCTCAAGTGGTTCGCAAAGATGCTTCGGGAACTGCTTCGCCCCTTTTCGTATGCACACAGCAGTCAACCAGCAGCTTGTAGGGATCCCGAGTGACTGCCTTTGCTTGTCGATTGCCACTCAAGATTTCGAACCGAACTGCAAATGGAAAAATCCACATCAGTATCTTCCAGTTTGGCAGGGAGAGGATCGAACGCCACAGACGGGATGGTTGGGGCAACATGCGACGTATTAAGGAGGACAGGGGGCTAACCGGACTTGTACCTTTGGGGTATCTCGTACCTTGCGTGTGGGTGGCCAGCCTGGAGATGGGTATCGGGGAGGATCGGTATGCTTCGGAAACACTAGCCATGGCCCATTCGGCCCGGTCATCTGGAAGTCGTTGGGCGAGAAGCCTGCGCCATTCCTTCAGTTGCCGTGCGTGGAGATCAGCGCTGGCCTGTCTCCATGAACAACCGCCGGCTCCCTGTCCTCAAGGAAGACGACCGTTCTGGCAACTTCCCGTTGAGGGCCCAGTGCAAGGTCCAGGCTTTGGACCACCGCCGAGGGCAGATGAAGGCAGCCCAGCGGTCCGACTTCAGCAAGTCGCGGCCAGTACGCTGAGATGGCCAACGATCCGACGTGCCGATGATGGCGGCTGGTCCAGGTGTCGGCGACGTTCTCCGAAAATAGTCAGAGCATCACATCGAACGCCACAGACGGGATGGTTGGGGCAACATGCGACGCCTTGAGGAGGACAGTGGACTAACTGGACTTGTACTTTGGAGGTCGTACCTTGCATGTGGGTGGCCGGCCTGGAGATCGTCTTGGCCTTGAGGTCAGGCGATGCCTCGCGATTTATGAGGAGCTTCGCTACAGCACACTGCAAGAGAGTGTTGCAGAGGCACCTCGCCAACGTAATGAGACAGAGAGCGTGTTTTTTCAGTTTTCTTCCTGCGCTCCTGGTCATGCACCTCCTGGTCGACTAGAAAGCCTGAAGCTGCCTGCTGCTGCTGAAGCTCCCGAAGCTTCCGAGGCTGGTCCTATCAGCGCTGTTCACATATGTGTCACGATGAATAGGCGATAGGCGGCTACTGTCAGCATACCGGTCACAAATTTCCCAGTACATGTTAATGGTTCATGCGTTTTGATAGACTGATCTGATATCGCAACTCCGAATCCTAGTTTCAGCATTTGCTCGCAAGGCTGTTTCAAAGGTCGTTTACTTCCCTTAAAGGGATCTAGAGCCGCAGCAGCTGGAAAGCTGGCATGGTGAGTGAAGTGTTCGGCTCTACGTGGTGGATGCGAGAGGCGCCCAAACCAGTGTTGAAAAAGTTATCTCATTGCATCTCATGACCAAGGCAGGTGCTAGGCACATGAACATATTGCTTGCGCTTGCTTCCAGTATCTGATACTCGTCGTTCGGCTACTCAGGATATGGCACTGGCACAATTGCTGACACAGGCCGCGGAGGAGCCCGAAACAGGCCCGCCATGGCCCGCCCAAAATTCTTGCACCTACGGTGTCGCAATGTCAAGCAGAGGTCCGTGGTCCCCTGCGAAATCCGCTTCAGGGGGGAGCGGGCAGGGGGAGGGGGGGGTGCCTTGGACGCTTAACGTCTATTCTGCGCGTGCTCTTTGTTTTCTTGGTTTCTTCCCGAACACCAATTCTAAAATTGGGTTCTCGTTTGGCGCTTCAACGCGGAAGGCGTTCTATCGGATCGCTTTTTGGCGAAAGAGGCCGCGAAGAGGAGACGGTCAACGGAGGAGGGTCGGACGGAATGAATTTTGACGCGAGGCCGCGGAGACGACCGGTCATCGGTTGATGAGCAGGGGAGGACACGTGGACGCCCCTCCACGCCCTCCGCGCCCTCCGCGCCTTCGGCGCTCTCCGCGCGCTCTGCGCCCTTGGCGCTCCGCGCCCAGCGCACCCTCCGCGCCCTCCGGTCCCTGCCCGCCCAGGACACAGTGTGCTGATGCTAAGGGTGTGTTGCGTCTATTCTGCGGGCGTTTCCTTTGTAAAGTATTTTGTTTACAAGGCACGCACGTGCAGCACAGCCTTTAAGTGTCTATCTTACGGGGGGTGGGGGGGGGCTGGGGGCATCCGTTGACTCCTTTGAGCTGGAAACCTAAATCTCACCATGAGACGCATTTTCCAAGAGGATGCAAACCACGGACCCCGTGTACAATCATCCAATCATCTTACCTCAATCAATTCACCAAGATCCTGGCACTCTCCGGTCGGGCTTCTCACGTGAATGCTGCGTGACTGCATCCATTGCTTGGCATCCCGTCGACCCCTGTCTTCACCACTCGAAAACCTTTTTGCGTCCCTTGCGTTTCTAAATCCCTTTCAAGCCCGTCTTGACTAGTTTCCTCCTAAATCCCATGTTTTCCTTTTTGGGTTCAAATCTCTAATCATCCATCCGAATCTTTCCTAATCCCTCTCTTTCCAACTTACATTCCTGTCTTTGTCCCTTTCTTCGGTTCCTTCAAACTCTGCGCAGAAAGCTTGGACAAACCAATTCTGCACCGACCCGCCCCCGCTCACTGCACCAAAGAGGGTCCGCAGCTTTGGGGAGAGGCAGGTTGTGGATGTTTCAAGACCAAATGCCTTGCGAGCAAGAACTGCGAGTGCGCAGGCGAGACGTCGGTGGAGCGCAAGAGGGAGATGTGTGCCCAGTTTCTTGAGGCCCCACGCCACGTGTCACAACTTGTCACACGTCGGATTCTGTGATTGGTACGGCGCAGGTGGGAAGATGCATTCTGGACCAGGCCTGTCCGCCGTGGCACTGAGCTTCGTGCTGTTTGCCAAGTACCTGAGACTGTGTTAGACCTTAACATATAGGTGGTCACCGCCTGCCTTGGGGTATCCCACAGGGGGGGATGATCATCCCCACAAACATGCCGTCTAACATGCCCCCCCCCCCAACTGAGGACAGAGAGAGAGAGAGATAGATACAGATAGAGAGAGAGAGAGAGAGAAGAAGAAGAGAGAGAGAGAGAGATGGATGGATACAGAGAGATCAAGGGAAAGGGCGAGAGACATACAGAGCGGACAAGAGGACCTGAAAAAAGAGTGGAGAGAGGACAGATAGAGTCGAGAGGAAGCAAGGAGAGAGGTGGGCAGAGAGAGCGAGAGAGATCAAGCAGCTTCTTGGCCGCAAAGCATTTAATGCTTAGGGCTTAGGGGTTAGTTTAGGCCTTAGGGCCTTAGGCCTAGGACCTAGGGTTTAGGGTTTGGTTTTGGGTTTGAGCTTTACGGTTCAGTTTTTTTTGGTCTGGGGCCTCTGCCCTTTCAAAAGCCCTAAACCCGAAGCCCTAAACCCTAAACTCGGCTAAACCCCCTAAACTCGTTAAGCCCTACAGGCCCTAAAGGCCCTAAATTCCCAGAGGCCTAAACCCCCTAAACCACCTAAACCCCTTAAACCCCCCTTAACCCTAAACCTGAAGCCCTAAATCATAGGTCCAGGTAGGGATCGGCTGAGCGTGCGCTGTTAAGCCCTGCCCTAAATCCTCAATCCTAAACCCAAAGCCCTTAAGGATCGGCTGAGCGTGCGCCGTCAAGCCATAAAGGCCCTAAACCTGAAACCCTAAACCCGAGGCCCTAAACCCTAAACCCGAAGCCTTAAACCTTAGGGCCTAAGCCCGGGGCCCCCTAAGTAAGGATCGGCTGAGCGTGCGCCGTTAAGCCCTCGCCGCTAGTGGGTGTAAGGTACATGGGCTCCTTGGTCTTATGGGGTGCAGCCTTGCAGCAGCTTGAGTGCAGTGCTTGTCTGAAGCTTGAAGCTGGGTGGGAAGGCTAGTGTGGTTTCATCTTTCTCTAAGGGAAAAAAATCTAAATTCAATAGGAATGTGGCATGGGGCTCATATGGATAGTGTGACGTATGGGGCCATAGGGGTGTACAATGGTGTACAGTTGGTCATTTTTCAGGTGCGTGCGCTGCGCGCAGTGTGTGCGTACAGTGTGTGCGTACGGTGCGTGCGGAGTGCGCGTACGGTGCGCGCGGTGTGTGCGTACGGTGCACGCGGTGTGTGCGTACGGTGCGCGCGGTGTTCGCGTACAGCACGTGCGGTATGAACATGCTTTGCGCACGGTGTGTGCGCGCGCGGTGCGTGCGGTGTACGCGTACGGTACATGTGTGAGCGTGTGTGTGTGTGTGTGTGTGCGCGTCTGTACGGTGTGTGCGTACGGTGCGTGCGGTGTCTGCATACAGCACGCGCGGTGTGTGTGTGTGTGTGTGTGCGTATGGTGCGCCATGTGTGTCCGTAGGGTGGGTGCGTACTGCACGCACGCACTGCGTGCACCGTACGCGCACCACGCGCGCACCCGTTGCACACCGTACGCTTTTTCAAAATTGGTCGTGTTTTTTGCAAAATTGGTCGTGTTTTTTTTTCATTTTTGGTCGTGTTTTTTTTCGCGCAGTGTGCACGTACGGTGCGCGCAGTGTGCGTACATGCATGCAGTGCACGCGGCGAGGCTGCGCGCACCGTACGCACACACCGCGCACACCGTACGCACACACCGCTCACACCGTACGCGCACACCGCCGCGCGCACTGTACTCACGCACCGCGCGCACCATACGCACATGTGCACACCGTGCGCACCGTACGCGCACACCGCACGCACCGTACGCATGCACTTACCGCGCGCACCGTGCGCACACACCGCGCGCACTGTACGCTCACACCGCGGGTGCTGTCCGCACAAACCGCGCGCAGCGTGCGCACACCTCGCGCGCACCGTACGCACACACTGCACGCACCGTACGCACACACTGTTCGCACACACCGCGCACACAGAAACCCCTCCACTGCACACATCTCAACTTCTACACAATGCATTCCTCTTGAATTTAGATAAGTTATACGGCAGGGCTGGGAGGAGCAAGCCAGTCTGGCTACTGCCTTTTTTTGGCCAGGACTACAGGAAGAGCTTGTAGCTTCAGATCTTCTCAGACTTAATATGCCTTCAGGCTTTAAAGGGTCCAGCTATTCTGCGTGCAGCAGGAGCTGCAAGCCTAGAAAAACGTCTCTGGCAAGTAGCAGGTAGCAGTCCTTCGGAGTCTCTGTGCCAGCAGGAGAGAGACCCAAGGACTGGTGAAGGACTGCAGAAACAGCACCGCTGCAGGACTGCAGCAGTCCTGTTTCATTGAAACTTGCTGTTGCTCGAGCACCCAGTTTGCTGCTTCTGCCCTGCTGCAAGACTCGAAGACCTCAGATGCTGTGAGTAGCAAAGGACCATAGGCGGCCCTCTGCCTTCTGCCCTGCTGCAAGACTCGAAATCCGCCCGCGCTAGGAGCAGGTAAGGATCTCAGGCGGGCCTCTTAGACTCCAGGATTTGTTTTGGGGAGGGCAAAAGACGTGGGGTCCGTAGGATTGTCTGACGTGGGACCCGGACCCATTTTGCCGTTTATAGCGCGTGGGAACAAGAGTCATTTCGGCCGTTTTACAGGCGAAAACGCGTGGGACTCAGACCCATTTTGCCGTTTGACCGTGGGGTCCGGGCCCATTTCTCCGGTTTTTGTGCCGTTTCTGTAGCAGGCGAAAACGCGTGGGGTCCAGCAACTTCAAAAACAGGAGAAAACGCGTTGGGGCCCGGGCCAATTCAAAAGCAGGAGAAAACGCGCGGGTCCTGCAAATTCCGAAGAAGGCGAAAACGCATGGGGCCTTGCAACTTGAGAACTAGGAGAAAATGCGTGGCATCCCGAAAGAAAAGCCTTGGAGTCTAGAAGGCCTGGCCAAGGTCCTGATCTGCCTGGAGAATAGCTGGAGCCTCTAAAGCCTAAAGCCCTGAAGTCTGAGAGGCTCCGAAGCTACAAGCTCTTCCTGTCTTCCTGGCGAAAAAGCCAAGGCAAGCAGTAGCCAGACGGGCTCCTCCAAGTCCTGCCCTAGAGCCTTAAAGAAAGATGAAGCCACACGGGAAGGCCCGCGCAGCTTCAAGCTGGAAAAAGCACTATGCTGAAGAGGCAGCGCGGTCTTTTCCTCGGGGCCCAGAAACAGTTCCTGCAGCTGACGGTTTGCTGCCTACACGCTTGCAGACAAGCTTCAAGACTTGCGGTGCTTGCAGCAGCCAAGGGCTTTTTAGGCCTGCCGTGCCTGTTTTAGGCTAGAAGAGCATCCAACAAGCCCAATGCACTTTTCACATGCTGAAATTGGGATTTCTCTTGTGCAAGTGCACAACTCAAGGTCTGTCTGACCGAGGAAACGATCGGGGCACGCCTAAAAAGCAGTAAGATGCCTGGATAGGCGTCTTACTTCATCAGCAGCAGCAGAAATCTTGAAGCATTCCCGTAGCCCGGTTCCAAAAGAGCCCCCACCCAACAAGCCCGATGCCCTTTTGACCTCTTGAAGCGCTGATGTCAGACCACTAGACAGACAGACAGACAGACAGAGACACATACAGAGAGAGACCGGCATTGAAAACTCAGAACACAGATAGAGAAAGAAGGTATAGAGATAGATGCAGACATGTAGAGAGAGAGACACAGAGAGAGACCGAGAGAGAGGGTTAGACAGACAGAGGCTGGCAGATAAAGAAATACAGAGACAGACAGGGGGGGGCAGGGGGGGGAGGGGAGGGGGGGAGAGGGGGATGGAGGGGGGGAGAGGGGGATGGATGAAGGGGGGGAGAGGGGGATGGAGGGGGGGGGGGCATGTTTAGGTGCACGTTTGAGGGGATGTTTGGGAGGACGATCATCCCTTTATACAAAGTAGTAAGCAAGGCAGGGTGGCGACCATGTTTGGGAGGACGATATCCCTTTGTACAAAGTAGTAAGCAAGGCAGGGTGGCGACCACCTATACCTTAACACCCTGTGGTCGAGGTGGTCCCGGCTTCGGGCAAATTGTACACTGACCAACTCTGACCAAATGCACTGATAAGGTTTGCGCATTGCCCCAGCGAGCTCTTCGGCCATGGCTCTACTCGGAGCAAGCCTCTCACAGAAGCATGAGATATGCTTTGCATTGCTTTGCTGTAGATTCTGCATGTCACTGGAACGCTCCAAGTCTAGTCGAAAGCTGGCGCGGCGCAGCACTTGCTGAAGTGCAACAGCACGGGTATAGATAGGGCCCACAGCTGCGATCAAGGCCCAGAGAAGAGGCAGGTGAGCTACGCAGGGTACCCAGTTCGGCCTGCGATGTTTCCCAGGTTAGCAGCTTCCTCCAGCGCAAGTAAAAAGCAGAAGGAGCTTGGCTAGATCTCTGCAACAAATAGCGACAGGCAGCGTAGGTTGGCTGAGTCTAGCTCGGTGCTTGAACCCCCAAGACCAGCTACAGGCAACGTACACTTCCCTGAAAGGCCTTGTCAGATGCATACGCAACGCACGTACTGATACCCCATACTTGTACTGACGGCGGCAATCACATCAACTTGCCAGAGGTTGTGTTCAGCACGTTTCAATTCTGCAGGCACAGCTCACGGAGGGGCCAATGGCAAAGCAGCACGAGCAAGTCGCTTGCGCTGCTGGCGCGCCAGCTGTACGAGAGTTGACGTGTAATGTATCATGACAATGAGCTTTCCAATTTTGCAGCAACCCCGCAGCCTACGACCGCTCGATGGCGGCGGCAGACGACGCCACCTTGAGGAGACTGCTGCTGGCGGTCGCCTAAGTATAATGAGCGGGTGAAGGTTCGCACGATGGCCTATACCCAGGTGAGAAGGACCATGCAGTGCCATCGAATTGTGCTGGGATATCTTGTACAGTAAAGCAACATCTGATGAATCTGATATAACGGAGAATCGGAGACAGCGCCGAACACGACCGACCATGTGTCTTGCGATGCTGGAGGCCAATGATAGTCCGTCCAGAGCCAAGCGATGGCCTCGCTCCAAGCGCAAACGTCAAAGTAAGAGGGCTCGCTGCAGTCTTTTCACTGGGTGCAAATGGTACAGTATACAGCGTAATTAGGTCAGGTATGCGCCCATACATGCGCAGACGTGCGGCGATGCAGCGTGCGACTACTTCCGAGGTGAGAGGATGCGTCGCTGTTGACACTGATCGGGAGGAGCGGGGCCGGGGCCCATCTGAATTCAGCAAGGGGGCACAATTCATGCAGCATAATTCACAAACTTAGAACCACCACCCGTGCCTTGTACAGACGGAGTTGTCAAGAAAAGGGCCTCACCGGACTTCAGTTCTTACTTGCAACAGATCGTTGGAAACTGTTGGAGAAGACATGAGGTCCAGGAGCGGCTTTTGGGCAGTGCCCGGGTTGTTTTTGCTCCTGCACATCTTCTACACCATGACTGTCCGGCTTTCTGGTCGAAGCTGCTAGCCTCGAGTCTCAGCTCCCAAGCTGCAAGACGCAGCGGAAGCTGAGCAGCCGGCGACGAAGGCCGCACATCCACACCATCAGAGAGCAGTATCTCCACAAATTGCCACAAAGATCCTCTTTGCCTCCGCTAGAGATGCAGCCGGTGTGGGAGCATTCACTCGCAGGCTAACGATTTTCTGAAATCAGTCTCCAAAGCTCATCCCCAGTTTTTCCGACACCCTTTCTGATGCCTCGACTCATCGTGTCTGCCGCGAAGGTTTGCGAAGGCATGGACAAGGATGCCACAGATGTTTCTCCTGGCAAGACTTCGTTGGACGACACACCAGACTGTCGTCAGCTAATGGCGAAACTTACGCAGCAGGTGCTTCAGGAGACCCTGTTGTGACCCACTGGCCCAATGACCCAATACTGCCATCAATAGGCAAATCTCATTGCATGCACCACTTACAACCTGACACCGCTACCCTGCTTGATGTATGTTTCATGTCACCTGACGGTGAATGCTGGCTCTGTGAGGAGTATCTCCTGGACGACGAAGAAACGGCCTGCGATCTGATATCTGAGGTCCTTTGGCAAGCAGGGTGCTTTGTTTCGTGGTGAGAGGAAATAATTTGCCGCTAGCGCGACGCCTCGGCGAGGGCGCCGGGCGGCGAAGCAGAAGGACAGGGGGGGCTGGCTGGGGAGAGACGCCACGTAGGGGCCCAAGTTAGAGCATCAATGGCCAGGCAATGATAAAGGAAGCTGCTCTTCCCAAAGGAAGGCCTTGATTGGTGGCAGCAAGCGGCAGCCATACATGAGGTGAATCACATATTCCCTGATCCAAACGACCCAACAACGCCCCAAAGCTGTCAAAGCTTTCGATCCAGTAGAGTGATTAAACATTCCGTTGACTGAGAAATTCGAGTCTGAAGCTAGCAGATGCTATGAGACCCAGGGTCTGGATTGCAGATGTGTGTTTTCGTTGGCGGGAGGCGGGACCTACAAGACATGCTTATGCTTGGAGACGGGACCGGCTATTACCTGGCAGGTGCGGGGTGTAGGACAGGAGCATGCATCTGTGGGGTGGATATCATGCGAAGATGGGCTGGCGGGGTGGTTTCGGCAGGGGAAAGAGAAGGGGTATGAAGTGGGTGATCCAAACGCCCGGGCCTCTGGCCTCCGGCCCCAGCGGCTTGCGGATTGGATCAACTGAAAGCTGTATTATGCTCTACAGCTGGTTTCTCATGCTCGCTACAGTATCTGGATAAGTCTGTGAGCTGCATTCATGCATTCTTGTGTTGGGGGCTAGCGTTGGAGCATACGCCAAATTCTTTCATGGCTTCATCGGATGAAAAAGGTATCCACAGGTTCCGACCCCTCCGTGTCCGTCTACACGGGCTTAGCATTGACTCCTTTTGAAATCGGGTGGCTCCCTTCCAAAAGCCCTGGTCTTACGCGAGGTTCAAGAGCAAGAGCAAAGATCTCCAAATACACAGCTTGATGAAACTCAACAAAGCTGTAGATTTAATTTGTTTGTCGTTGTTTCCATTCTGTATGAGATACTGTACCTGCAGGGGCCACCGACGTGCCCTGAACAATAAGATAAACATATTTTATTTAAAAAAGTGTGTGTATATATATATATATATATCTATCTATCTATCTATCTATCTGTCGATCTATATTTGGGAGTATGGAGCTCGCTGCACAGCGGCCGGGTTTTCTGGTAAAATTCACACGTATGAAAGCTTGGAAAGACGTGGAACGGGGCCTGATGACGCGCCAGTGATCAGGAGCTTTACCCTAAATGCGGTCAGATGCACTGAGGGCGCAGAGCTGGGGCGCTTCACTTCAAGGCTTCGCAGGCAAGTCGAAGGAATCCGACGCTGAGTGACTGCTGAGACTCGCTATGACGCGCCAAGCAAAGCTAGACAATGGGGGTTGACGAAAAAAGGGTCCCCCAAATAGTAGGATCCCTTAGAAACTAGGACCCCAATGAGGTACCCGCAATTTCGGACACCCCCACATCTGAACATGCTAAGAGTCGTTCGGCAGGCCGCAGCCGCCAGCTGGCCCTGCTCCAACAAAGCGGCCTGCTAGATTGCTGGGATCGCATGAAGCTGCTTCGGCCTTCGCTGCGGACACTGTGCACTACAGCGCCAGCGACCTGTCATGACAGCACACATCAACTACTGGGTAGCTTAAGCCACATCGCTACTGGAAGTCGGCTCGTCGACTGCCCAAGCCTGTTGCAATCCTGCAGCTAAGGTGAGGAGATGCCCGCACTGCAGCACCTAGCGCTGCTAGAGCAGGTTGGGCAAGTTGGGCAAGTTGGGCCAGGGTACGCCAGGGCTTGCGCATGCACTTCGTTGTGCGCTCTCTGTAGCCTGCTTGTGGCGGAGATAAGGACAAGCTGTGGAGGTAGACAGCTGCGGATTGTCGTGGCCTGCTATTTCAGGCCGTCCTCACTGGCTCTACACTGCCGCCACTGCCAATCTGGGGGCAAGGTCCTTGCCAAGGCCCTGCTGAGCTCCTCTCTGCAGAACCCTGCTCCCACCTGAGTCTCCCCTTCCAGCGCTGTGTTTGCTTGATATCCACTGGTGGGATAGTGTACGTCGAGAAGAGTGTGGCCAGTTGAGCAGGGACAATGCTCTGCGAAAGTTACGAACGACATGTGCGCACTAGACCCAACCGACAGGGTAGCCAACTGAACAATGCATTGCACGAAAATGAATGCGGCATGGTACAGATACCCGTGTTCAATGTTTTTTGGTGTGGTCCATGGTACTCTATTGAATTATATGTATATATATATATATATATAGATGCACACAAGTCACTGACGCTGTGTATGGAATTTCTTCCGCAAGGGCTTCTTCTGGCAAGGGCAGATTGACAGTTTGGGGGTTTTTCAGGCGCGCCGCCACCTCCCAGGAGCCTGTCGAAGGTGCGGAGCCCTGCGGCCTGGACCGCATCCAAATCACGAAAGCCCCTGAGGAGCTAGCGGAGTATCTTGCTTAAGCGAAGCTTACAACCTGATGGGTATACAGGGCCCCCGGAGGCTCCGCCACGAAACGCAGCAAACCCGGTCGGATTCCGGTGGGCAAACACAGGTTTTGGGGAAACGGGCTGGCATTCATTTCTTTCGTATATTGGGTGCAAATGAACGCCGTTTTCTGTGGATCCCAGGCCCTAGAAAAGCCCCCCAAGTCCCCCAAGAAAAGACTCAGAAGCCTTGATGTTGACTTGAGTCCGGCGTCCCTCAAAGCTGGATTGGACAGGTTCCCCTGGTGAGTGCAACAAAACACCGCAGAGCCAAGCAACACACCAACACGGCCTGCTGCCTTTGCGTGTGCTTGTCCTGCTGCGTAGTTGATGCCATGTTGACGGAAGCTCTTCCGTGGGGGCATCTTAACTAGCTTTCGTCCCAGGCCCTCACCCCCAAGTCGGGGTTTGCGGGCCTTAATGTGCTTTACAGGACGTTTAGCCGGCTCTGGGGCATCTCACTAGGAGATGTTTAATAAAGGGATTTGGGATTGAGGGCTTCAGGTGCAAGCTTGTCAAACCCGAAATAAAGCACCCACATGCGTTCGGCACGTCTGACGGCTTTGAGCTGCGTACAGGGCACAGGAGCAAGAAGAGCAGCTGTGGTTGTAGTATGTTGAGCAGTGCTTTCGGCTGGGCTCATGTCGGACAAAGGTCGTTAATGAATTTAATGACCATTTGTCACTTCGCATAAGCCCCCTCCGGAAGCGTGGTCGCCCTCAGGAAGCGGCTGCTCCGCGGACCAACCCTTTCTCCCCCAGATTGCACCTTGGCTTGTGAGCGGATGGCAGCACAAGTCCTGGGCATCTGTATGCATCTAGCATACCCAAAGCCTGGACCACATGGCTTCCTTGGCTTGAATTGAGGCTGGTCACAGAGGGAGCCTGGGGTCTGCAGCCGCCCCTGGCATGGACGCTTCTGCTGTGTTAATGTGTCAGTGCATGAAATGACTTTATTTATTTGACGGGTTGAAGACCGCCGTTTGAGAATCTGATTGCCAGAGTTAAAAAGAAGGGGAACGACTTCGGCCGAGGCGTGGACGTGCTCCGGCAGGACAAGCAGCACCGCTGGGCTTCCGAACCTCCAACCTCCGCAGCTCTGGGCTCGCACGGAGAGGTGCCGGTGCGGCGGCTACTGCTCTCTGGATCTCTACCGAGGCTCCAACGGCTTGGGGGCTAGGGTGGGATGGAGTGGCATGCGCCCAAAACAGCAAGCTTGTTGTTACCGGTACGAGAGAGCTCCCAAAAGCTTTCGGCTTTCGTTTTGAGACTCTGCGTTGCTGATCCGCTTGGGGGGATTGGAGGGATGAGCCTATGTGAACCTTTCAGTTTCGGTGCCATCCTGGGGCGTGCTTGATACTCATATTTGATGCTGATTGATTTGTGCGCAAGGGGGGGTCGGAAGGACTTGACTTGGCTTGCAAATGGGGGTCCGGAGGCATTCTCCCTGGCGTGTGGAGGCCTTGCATGTTCAGACACTCCCAAATGGCCAAGCACTATATCGGTTGGGGGTCGCTCCCCACGGTGGAAGCCACGATCGTGGTAAGCGCCAGCATCGTGCCGATCAGCTTGCCAAGCTCGCGCAACCGTTTTGG